>VDFB02266609.1:0-20797 GCA_007258455.2 Sequoia sempervirens
TCAAGAAGATGTTAATGAGGATGATATTTCTAAAATCCTTTATCAAGATGAATGACCTATCCTTGCTCTTCCTATGGAAGATAATAAAAAAGGCTTGTAGCTCATGATGGAAATGGGATATAACAAGAATGAGAAACTATGACAAAATGACAATGGTTTACTAGAATCCATCATTCATGAGAAACAACTAAATAATATTGCCCTAGATTGTACTACTAGTAAGGTCACACTTATTGGAAAAGGTATTTCCTCTAAAAGAGTTGAACCTTCCTCTTGGTCACCTACATCATGTGATATGACCATAGATGACCTCCCCTTGGATGTTTCTAGTGTATTTGGAAACAAATCCCTTTTCATGATATCCATTACATCTTTTTCTTAAAGCGATTAACCAACTGAAATATGCCTAGTCTACACACAACTCATTGACATGGACCAACAAGGACCACCAATTCTAGATTTATTTGAAAATGATGAAGTGATCTCAAAATTCATGGGACTCCATGATAATATACCATAGGAAGATCATAAAGCAAGTTTTGATATAGAGTTAGATATAGAGGCATACTATGAGGAGACAATTGAATCCCTCAGTCACAAAATAAATGAAATGCAAATAACATGCAAATATTTAAGTGAAAACCACACTATGGCATTTTATGATCTTAAAAACGTTAAAAAAAGGAGGCATATAATGGTGAAAACCTCTTTGAGGTGCCAAAGGATGAGAGATTCAATCTCCCCCTTAGTGCAATGCATCTAGAGAAGTAAACAGTACTAGCAGAAAAGGACACACCGGTCAATGTGGGAACCGAAGAAGCACCTAAGATCACTTTCTATGTTGAATCTTTGTTGGAAAAAGAGTAAAAGAACTTGGAAGCCTTCGTGAAGGAGCATAGAGCTAACTTTTTATGGTCTTACACAGATATTCCAAGGCCTAACATAGAAGTGGTTTTGCATCGCTTAGTATATTTCTTGAAGCTAAGCCAGTTAAGTAGAAATTAAGGAAGATGCACCCTCAGATAGCACTCTTGGTTAAACTAGAGTTGTAAAAGCTCCATGAAGTTGGGTTAATTCAACCAATAGATTATCTTGTGTGGGTTTCAAACCCGGTACCAATCTCAAAATGCATTAGGGGCATCAGAATATGCTCTAATTTCAGAGATCTAAACAAGGCATGTATGAAGGATGATTTCCCTCTTCTGAATATTGACCTCATTATAGACCTAATAGTTGGGCATGAAATGTTGTCACTCATGGATGGTTTTTTAGGCTACAACCAAATCATAATCACCAATGAGGATCAACACAAAACTATGTTCACTTGTCCATGGGGAACCTATTGTTGGAATGTGATGCCATTTGGGTTAAAGAATGCAAAATCAACTTATCAAAGGGAAATGACCCTCATCTTCCATCACATGATCCAAAAAATATTTGAATATTATGTGGACGATATTTTGGAAAAATAAAAGAAAAGAATTGAGCACATACAAGTCTTAGGACCTATCTTTGATAGGTTGGAGGAATAAAAAGTAAGGCTAAATCCAAAAAAGTGTCTTTGGGCTCACATCAAGGAAACTTTTGGGGTTCATTGTCTCATAAAGAGGCATAGAAATTTACCCAACAAACATGAAATCCATCCTAGACATGGAACCACTGGAAATGCTAAAAAAATGAGGGTTACAAGGAATATTACAGTCTATTATGAAGTTTGTAGCACAACTATTAGATAAAATCCACCCCTTTTTGCATATTACCCACAAAGGGATAAGCTATAAGTGGGTTGATAAGTTTGATAAAGGTTTCCAACAGGTCAAAGAATATCAAAGAATATCTACTAACACCATCAATGCTTATGCCACCAATAATGAACAAGCCACTAATCCTCTATATCTCAACACCACCAACAACACTAGGATCTCTTTTGGCATAGCATGAATAAAATGGAAAAGGAAAGTGTTATCTACTACATCAGCAGAACATTGGTGGGTTATGAAATGAACTATTCACCTATCGCTAAGGCGTGCCTAACAACAATTTTTTCTTCATAAAATTTTAGGCACTACATGTTGTCACATCAAATCAAGCTCATTGAAAAAATTGATCTATTAAAATACCTATTATCCCAAGCAACTCTCATAGGGAGAATGACCAAATGGGTGGTAATCCTAACAGAGTTTGACATATAGTATGTAGAGAATAAGGAAATAAAAAGAAAAGTGATTATAGATCAACTAGAAGAAGCACCTATCTATGCTAAGAACCTTTTGATATCTAAGTTTCCTGATGAATCAGTGCCCCTTATCAATCTCATAGCTCAATGGAAGATGCACTTTGATGGATCATTCACCCAATATGGATTAGGAGCAAGCATTATTTTCATCACCTCTCAAGGTGATTGCATTCCAAATTCCTACTAACTATTGTTCCCTTATACTAACAACATTGCTAGGTACGGAGCCCTAATCATAGGTCTAAGGATAGCAATTTAGTGGTAGATGTAAGAGATGAAAGTCTATGGAGACTCACAACTGGTTATCAACCAAGTTAATGGAAACTATCAAACTAAGGATGACAAGCTTACTCCTTACAAGAAGATAGTAGAGAATCTCAAGGATATTTTTATAGACATAAATTTTGTGCAGATTCCTCGCATAAATAATAGAGCAACAGATGCCATGGCAAAAATTGGATCACTACTAGACATGTTAAACAATGTCCTCCAATGTGAATTCTTGCTAGAATAACTTCTCATACCAACTTTCAAGATCCCTAAATTTGAATTTGTGTGTTTCATTGTTGGGCCTAGATCCTCTTGGTATCATGAAATATTCATCTATCTAAGAATAGGAACCCTCCCATATGATATTAGCTTGAACCTTATTGAACCAGTATCTGCATGCATACATGTGAAACCCCTTCCTCCTTAGTCTATGTATTTGAAGCTATCCTACCTATTGAGGTTGAGCTCCCATCATTGTGAGTGTAACTAGAGAACCATATCACTAAGGAAGAATATAGAGTGTCTCAGCTAAATGAGCTAAAATTCCTAGATGAGCGTCATCTTAATGCCCTCAATCACTTGAAAATATATAAAAAATGACTAAAATAGAGTTATAACAAGAGGATCAAATGTTAGTCATTTTAGGTATGGGATCTTGTCTTAAAGAAAAACAGATGAATCTTCCAGATTAAGACAACAAAGGGAAGTTTGATCCTAACTGGTTGAGCCCTTTCATCATCACAACAAGTTATGGATCAAGAGCATACAAACTATCAACCCATAAAGGTGAACCCTTATAGGAACGAACTAACATCTTGCATCTCAAAAAAAATTATGCCTAGTCCTGAAGGGTGTAAAATTGAAAATACAAAAAAATAAAAAATTGATCAAAATAAAAAAAAATGCGGAAAAGGATTGAAAACGTAAAAAAAAAAAAAATTGCCCTCTGGTGAAAACCACTATGGTGGTGCTTTGGGAAAGTACCTTGGTTGCAAGCTGGAAAATAGGTGCCTTGCATAAATAAAGCACATCCATCTATTCTTTGGCTCTTTATCCTACCATTATTTTCATAACCCTTCATCCATCACATCATTTATCCTATTCATCCATCAACTAGCCACATCCTTATCATAACTTGATATTGTGAAGTATCACAATCCCTTTAGTACTACTTGGCATATAATCCAAAGGTTAGTTTTTCCTACCTTTATCGAAGAGTGTAACCTATCATGCTAGTGGGAATTGGTTATGGATCATAATAAAGTTCTTGTATATATTATGGTCATTGGAAATCTTATTGAAAATATAAAAACATTCATAAAATCTTATCAAAAATCCAAAAAAAATGTAAACGTTCATCAAAAAATCCCAAAACATTACAACTAAAATATAAAAACATTTAGAAAATTGTAAATTCAAAATCTAAAACATCTAGAAAGCATCAAAATCCCTAAAAGGTCGAACATCGAAAATCCAAAAATAGAGTCCCCTTGTTGAACTGCATTGTCTCTGAGCTTGAACATATGTAAGGCTATCATTGATATGCCCATGAGACAGCCTAAATAATCGAACATCTCTCACATGGTCATATCTCATCTTGTAAATGGGTCAAGTCAGTTGCACTACATGGTCTCTGCATGCATAACATAGGAAAGGCTTATCTTTGATTGGACCATGAGGCCCCTAGGATAGGTCTTTAGGTTAGGTTTTTGGTCAAAACAACAGAAATCCAAAAACATCTAGATAACTTTACAAAAATATTCAAATATCAGAAAACACAAAAACATTGGAAAATTTTCAAAAACATAAAAACGTTTAGATAACAGAAAAAATCCAAAAAAAATTAGAAAAAATTTAAAATACCTAGACAACCTCAAAAATCTGAAAATATAAACATTCACATAAACTTTCAAAAAGACCAAAAATAGCGCCAAAACATTTCAAGATAGAAAAAACATTGAAATACTCCAAAAAATCCAAAACCCATCCATCCCATCTCACTTTCACCGACAATAAAATTGCACCCATAATAAGTCCATCATCACCTTCATCCTTTGTCAAAACCAAAAGAAAGCAAGTGTAGCAAGTCGTAAAGTGTGAACCTAAGTGTCAAAATATAAAGTCTATATCATAAGTAAATATGCTAGTGAACTGTATATCAACAAATCATCTTAGCATCATCATCCCAACATCAGACAACCTCTGATCAACATGTCCTAGGATGTATCCTTCCTACGATGGACATCAATATCATCTATCACCTTAGGTAAACTAAAATAGGAAAGAGATATAGATAACACTGATTGTTTGTCTTTGATCAGTGTTTATGATATATCTTAATGACCCATTCCAAGGACATTTCGATGATGTCTATTAAAAAAATTTAGAGAGAAAGGAATGGTACATCGATCATTATCTTTCATTTGTTGTGCTAGTGGGTACTCTTGTAAACTAACCTTGGTGCACACTTTCTTAGTTGTGTGCAGCCAATTTGTTTGGAGTATGTTGTTGACTATTGTGTATGCTTTGGCCTAATATATTCTAGGCTTCTAACTTGTATTCCAATGAGGTTTCTATTTTTCAAGATGTGAACAAGGACTATCCTATCTATTTGTAGATTCAAAGTCCACTACACTAGATACAACACCATCTTGCTTATTAATACCTTGATGCATCATGTCTATGTGTTATATTATACAATAAGGAATGGCGGAAAATTGCAATCCCAAAATGTGAGAATCTCATTATCTTGAATCTTGCATTTCTCATCAACCTCTATAATAAATTCTTCGTGTATCATAGGCTTGTTGGATCTTTTGAAGAAATCATTGAAATCAACAGTCATTCATTCTTGTTTCTTCTATCTTCTCTCCACGCTAACCTAGTATCATGAAAATCAACAAAAAAATCATCAATTTATTTATCTTGCATCCACACATCATCAGCATACATGCATCTCATAATAATAGCATAATCATAAAGCATCCATCTTGCACCATCATATCACATCACATATCATACATTTTGCATCATCATTTAAGTTGTGATGAATACTATAGATTTGTTATTCTAAGCATCTTAAATCGTTGCACATATCATAAGCATATATCACATATCATATCATGAAGCATAACATCTGCATTATCCATCCATACATCCACATGCATACATAACATAATAAAATACATGGAAAATATAAAAATAAATGCATCCATATCATTTGCATATGATATCATCCATCATGACATATCATGAAAAGATGATGAAAAATAATACAACATTGCATCTATATCATAACATTGCATAACATCTCATGTATCATCACATATGACATAGGCATTGAAATTAAGTTACATCCATACATAATCAAATATAAGCATCTCATATCATATGCATCCATACATCATAAGCATGAAATAGGATGAACATATCAAAAAAAAATTCTATTCATATCATATATATATTGTTGGACTCTAGGAACACTGAGAGGGGGCATGAATCAGTGTTCCACAATATTTGAATGTCAATTCATATTTAAAAACTATCAACAACAGTATTTAAACTTCAACATTATCTACAACATATAAACTGAATCAAACATGCAAGCATATAAAAGAAACAAAGTGAACACCATAACACCATGATTTTTTTGCATGGAAACCCTGTTAGGGGAAAAACCATGGTGGAGATTAATCAACAATTTATACTCTATTAAAATTTTGATTAAAGGGTGGGGTTGGGGCCCTAGCTCGGTTGGCTAAATCTTTCCTGTTGCAGGAGGTTGGTCACGAGGTCTAGTCTCCCCACCCCCGTGCACCGGAGGGTCGCCGGGTCACGCTTAAAAAGTTTACCAAGTGCATTGCAGTTTATATGGGGTCGTGCTACCCGATTCCTGCAGTCTAAAAAAAAAAAAAAAATTGATTAAAGGGTAATGTACATGCATTCAAGCACACTGCCTAGAGCTCGCTACTCAAAATATGGAAGGCTCACTGCCTTACAAAATAATTGAGATTACAAAAAAAATATTAAATTGAGAAATTAGCACATCTAAATGTCTTGATTCAGTTCCAATGAAGGTTAGATAAAATAATCTTCAGCTCTTCTGACTGACTCTGTATCCCTACTCTACTCCTCTCTTTCGAAACTATACATATCACTTCAATCGCCCTTCTCACACATCTGCTTTCACATTTGCATACTTTTGCACTTCTTCACACTTTTTTTACTCGCTTTTCTTACACAAAATGAGTTACCAATCTCACATATATATATCCTCTATTAACACATGTCGGCTACAAAAAAATATAATATTCTTCCATATGTCGGATCAAATCACCAATCAAAATTAATGCGTACCCACACAAGTTGGCTAAACTATAGCTGGGACCCAAAAAAACAACTCCCAAAAAAAAAAACTAAAACAACTACTCCTTATACATCCATGACACACTATGTACACCAAGTTGGCCATAATGAGAAGATAAATAGAAAAACATTCTCCCAGATCTCCAAGCTTGTACACCAATTAACATAGCATTACAAAACTTACCAATAAGGTACCATACATGCTTAAAAAACTTCCCTAAGGATCCACAACACAAAATAATGATCTGATGAAGTATACAGACCAACTTACCAAATGGATACTCGGTTCATCATCCTTTCTGCCAGTAGTAACTTGTTTTCAAGTTTCTCTACTGTTATAAGTTACTTCTAAATTGCGTACCATACTAAAGACTCCAATTTTCATCAATGACAACACTAGTAGCCAAAAAAAAAAACTTACCAAGACATATGCCAACAATCTCTAGCTTTGGAATTGATGGCAACACTTATTGAAAAATGACTAAGTGTCAAAACTAAAACTCAAAAATTCACAACACAACAAAACATTGCTCCCCTTTGGATGTCAAGGAATTTTTCACTTCATTCTCTCCCCCTTTGACATCAATGACAAAAATCTACTACTTTCTCCTTTTTTCTAATATATTTACTGCACTTCTCTCCTTCTATTGTTAAAACAAAATTTTACTATTCTCTCCCCCTTTGCTAAATAGAAAGTTTGATCAAAATTTGGAAAAATGTTGCACAATCAAAAGATTATTTTATACTTATCTTTCATCTCCACAAGAAATTTCTTCCAAGCATCCACTGCAATCCCAATAACTATTATTAGGCTATTGTTTTATGATGTCCTATTGATGACCTAGACAAGGGATTTAGGAATGCTAATGGCTTCTTCTAGGTTTTCTCCTTTCTTTAGAACTTTAATCATTTTCTCTAGTTTGTATTTAGTCTGATCCTTCACTTTCTAGAAGGTATCCATAAGAGTGTTTTTGGAAAAGTGAACCTTTGCATGCTTAACTTGTAACTCATGAATCTTTTTCTTAACTAATCCATTTTGGTCCTAAAACATACTGTAATCTTGAGCAATCCTGATCAACTCATTCTCAAATTTTTCTAGCTTGTCCTTGTATTTACCAACCACATTAGGCCAACAAAGATAGTAATTAAAGATATTATTACTTGATTCAATGCTTTGCCTTAACACATTCATTTTCTTTTTCAGTTTGGCAAGAGATAGCCTAAACTGCTCCTTTAGACGTAGAATTACTTCTTCTTTCTTGTCCTAAGGCACAAAGGCCATAGCATCCCTGATACATTCAATCAATTCTTATGGAAGTACATTCAACAAACTCTTCAATTTAATGTTATTATCCACAAAGTATCTCCCTACAGTGTCCTCAATGAAGTCTTGTTCATATGATGGTCCATTTAACCATATGTCAGCTATCTTTTGCATTGCATCTTCTTCCTGAACAATCTATAGTATCTTTTCTTTGAATAATGCACCTTATTCATTGCTTTCTTCTACTATGATCACATTCAGTTCAACTAGTTTTGGTTCATCTCTTGGTGTGTAATCATCATAATCTTCATCAATTACATCCACAACTATCTGATCTTTACCTTTTCCCTCAAATTTTGTTAACTTGGGTGCTAGAGGGGTGACATCAGTAGACTCTATTGTTTTTTTTTCTGTTTCTCTGCCTTACCAAAGGATGATCTAACTTTAATTAATTTTACCATAGGAGGAATACCACATACTCCCAACATCCTTAACAATTCACTAAATAAATTTTCACAAAATCATTCACCATTTTCAAAAGTATTGAAATGCTCAAAAATTTGTTTACTCACTAGTACATTTTCCTTCCATACCACATTATCATTTCGGGGCAAGAAATTTAGGAAATACACCATAATGCATATAACTAGGGTACCAAACCTGAAAGAGTAATCTATGTCCATCAATTTCACATTTTCCATCAGTTGGTCCTTTAGCAATCCACATAGATCAAAATCTTTGTCTTCCATTATCATTTTGTGTGCAATATAGACTGTGCATGTAGAGGTTGATCGTTCAATTTTTATGAAGAAATTTTTTTATGAAATCCCATATGAAATATACCTTGTCAATGGATCTTTGATCGTCGATATAACCAAAGCCCTCTGATCTCCTGTTACACCGGTTAGGGCTTCGACTTCAACACTCTAAATTGATTTCTTTTTGGGACATCTCCAATATTTCCCAATCCTGTAGGAGTTCTAATCATACCCTTTGAAATTTGATAGGGTTTATCTAGAGTAAGGATATCATCATCCAATCTATTCAAGATAAACTAGACTACTTCCGTGTTGACAAAATATGGAAACTCATTCTAGATGTCCAAATTCTTATGTTTCACACCTCCAACTTCTTGAATTTGATGATTGACAAAAAAATTCTTACATCCATGATCTTCTTACTACTATATTCATCCAGATTTATTGTACCTTTGATTTTCCTCATTTTCTATATCAAATAGGATTTTACCAATCACCAAATAAGTACAAAATTTACAAGCAACTGAAATACCTAGTGAATTCACCACTGAATTAACTTTGACTCCAAAATTTTATTTGAAAATCTCTCCAAATTGTTTATCCTTTGATGCACGGTGACAAATGCTCTTTTATAGCTTTATACAACTAACTTCCTATCACATTAAATGCTTTTCCCTACCAGAGCTTTGGTTACTCTGCATTCATAGACAATAAGAGTAGAACTCATCTGCAAACCTTCAAGATTTCATCTTTTTGGAAAAACAATCACCAATGCATTTAAAATTGAATAATACATATACTGAAAACATCCTATGAATTGGTACCAACTACTCATAGGGGGACAAAATATTTTCTTGAAAACTCCCCCTAGGCCAATGACCTTAAATTAATTGTTAGAGGAATTACCTAAGGGAGCTTTTGGTACAATCTTGAAACCTTCATTTGATCTACTCTTCTCTACCCATGTTTTCTTCATCCAACCTATTATCTCTTCCACATATGCTTTTCCTTTTCCTTTGTCATCTTTTTGTGAATTTCTTCCTTGATATATCAGACCACTTCTGTCCATATTTATGTTCCTGTAGAATCTTGCTATGTGACCAAATTTTTTACAGTTGTAGCAGACAAGACTTCTTTGTCTGAACCATTCATTCCATTGATTTTCCCTTGATCTGCACTGACTAGCAATATTTCCAAGTCTTCCATAGGTGTAGCAATTAATATTCCTTATACTGACAAACATACTTCATTCTAATGACTTATGAAAAAAAATTACAATTAAAACACTAACTAGAGAAATGATGGGCTGCCATATTTTACCTTACCTCTACACTGAGTAGCCATATGTCCAAATTTATTACAAACAAAGCAATATCCATTAAATTTCTCAGCATTAGGTTGCCTTACCAGATATCTCCTGCCTTTTTTCTTCTAAGTTTTTTGTTCAAAGACCTTATGTTTAGATCTGGAGCTTTCACTTTCCTCATAGCAAAAACCTCTCTTGTCATGTGCATCCTTTTGTCCTTTAGTCATCTTATCAAGCTTAGCAGAACTCATCTTGAACTTCTCCTTGTATTCATTTGTTGTATCAAGTTCATCTCTAAGAATAACTATTTATCTCTCAAGCTCATGTTCATTGTTTCTAGATTGTTGTAGACCAATCTCCAACTGAATGAAGCCACTATTCACTCTGCTGCATTCTTTATATTTTTCTTTCAAGGACTGAGTTGGATTCTCCTCATTCTTCTTTCTTTCTTCAATTTCCTTAGTTAACTTCATTGCCAAAAATTCTATCTCAAGCTTTAGAGTGGCATTGTCTTTAGCAATCTTTTCAGACTCTTCAGTTACTTCTTTTAGGGTTTGATTTAGATGAGCATCTTCAAGACCCTTTCTTTCTTTTTGCTTCAACTAACCACATAGTTCTTTCCTCTTTTCCCTTGACTCATTTATTTTATCTGTAAGTGATTGAATGAATTTTTTGGAAGTTACAATATTTTCTTTTAATTCCATGACTTTTTCTTTAGACTAATCAAGATCATCAAGTGCCACCATAAGTTGTTGTTGAAGACCACCAGAGTCCATTGTAATCCTAGATCCACCTCAAGCTATTAAAATTTTGAAGAGGAACCTACTCTGATACCAATTTTTGGAGTCTAGGAACATTGAGAGGGGGGAATGAATCAACGTTCCACAATATTTCAACTTCAATTCAAATTTAAAAACTATGAACAACAGTATTTAAACTTCAAGATTATCTATAAAATATAAGCTGAATCAAACATGCAAGCATATAAAAGAATCAAAGTGAACACCATAACACCACAATTTTTTACATGGAAACCCTATTAGGGGAAAAACCATGGTGGAGATTAATCCAAAATTTATACTCTATTAAAAGTATGAACAAAGGGGAATGCACTTGCATTCAAGCACACTGCCTAGAGCTCACTGCTCAAAATAAGGAAGACTCATTGCCTTACAAAATAATTGAGATTACAACAAAAAGATTGATTGGAGAAATTAGCATCTCCAAATGCTTGGATTCAGTTCCAATGAAGCTTAGATAAAATAATCTTCATCCCTTCTAATTGACTTTGTATCTCTGCTCTACTCTTCCCTTCTAAAACTATATATATATCACTTGAATCGACCTTCTCAAAAAATTTATCTCACATTCTCATACTTTCATACTTCTTTGCACTTTTTTTACTCGCTTTTCTTACCCACAAAATGAGTTACCAATCTCACATATATATCTGCTATTACTATATGTTAGTTGCAAAAAAAAAAAATATTCTTCCATATGTTAGCTCAAATCACCAATCAAAATGAATACGTACACACACAAGTTAGATAGACTATAGTTGGGACCCAAAAAAAAATTCCCAACACAACAAATAACTAAAACAACAACTTCTTATACATCGACAACACACTATGTATACTAGGTCATCCATAATAAGAAGATAACAAAAAAAATTATTTCAGATCTCCAAGCTCATACATTGATTAACAGAGCATTACAAAACTTACAAATAAGGTACCATACATGCTTAAAAAACTTCCCTGAGGATCCACAACACAAAATAATGATTTGGTGAAGTATATTTACTAACTTACCAATTAGATACTTTGTTCATCATGCTTTCTACTGGTAGTAATCTATTTTCATCTTTCTCTACCAATATAACTTACTTTTGAACTACGAACCATACTAAAGACTCCAGTTTCCATCAATGACAACACTAGTAGCCAAAAACAAAACATACCAAGCCATATGCCAACATATATATAATGAATATCATGGTACACAATCTGGATCAGTGTATGTATATCGAGCATAAATACAATATCCATGAGGCTATCAAAAGGGAGCCCATGAATGTATATCTATGTCAAAGAATGGGGCAACAAAATGAAAAAAGTGTGTGTACATGAAAGCTAGCCCTGATGGCTACTAACCTCTTTGACCTACCTCTCTGGTTGCTCAGCTTTGGGCCATGCATCACTCCTCTGTGAAAAATTAGGTTTTCTAAGTGCCTATGGGATATCGCGATGATAATGCATCCTATAGTAGGATACCTTTGTCACAACCTCTCCATACAATCTAACCGATACTATATGACCTTGGCTAGTTGTTGTCAACGATTCTATCTGATGTCACCACCCAATCTCCTAACCTTTCTTTGTAATAATAGCCTATAACTATTGATGGGAATTGTCCCTCTCCATTGTAATGGGAACCACCTACTACCTAGCCTAACCTCACTCATCAATAATAACCAAAATTTGTTGGTGAGTGTAATCCTGCTCACCTATCAAAACCTACACCTATTATTGTAGTTGTTTGATCTACGTTTCTCTAACATCTGGTGGTGGTGGCAGCATTGCCTACTATTGTATGGGCTATTGCTTTTGAGTAGGCTGGTGTAGAACTAGTGGAGCCCCTAGAACCCATCCATCTTAGCCATCTTGGCCACCCTATCCCTATCCCCATCCTCTACCTACTCCCCTACCTCTGGGTCTACCTCTATGAGGAGCACCCATTGGATCTGTCAATCTCTATAGAGGTGTAAATCATGCATCATAAGCAGGCATAGTCTGTAATACCACCTGGCCCTAGTCATAGGCCCATGGCTAGGCTACCAACTATCTAAATATCTCTGCTACCATTGGAGATGGAATAATAGGTCCCCATGTAGGAACCTCAAGGGAATACCTCACAAAAATAGCCCTATAGGTATCATCTGGCCTATCCTAAACCTCCTTGAACTACCATGCCACTCTATCTAATAGGTACTACATGATACTCTCAAAATCGATCAAAAATGAGCCTCGGGAGTTCTCGTTGTGCAGTTTTTTTACAGGTTCAGAGCTTAAAATAGTAAGAATCCCCAAGGTGTGAATGCACAAATGAATTGAAAGTGACCCTTCTTGACTTATTTAAGCTAGAAAATTAGGTTTTTTTCCCTAATTTCACCTTATAGCTAGGGTTTATCATCATTTTCACCATTTTTTCCAAGACAGACCTTATTCTTCATTGTTTTTTGTGTTTTTAATATAATTCTTGCACCCTATAGCCTTTCTAGACCCTTGGGATAGCTTTTCATATTTATTGAGAAATCAACCCAAAATTTAAAAAAAAATTATTATTTGATTTAAGCAATAGTTTTGATATGAAAAGCATTAGTCTTTCAATCGAAACAATAGGGTATGTGTAGGATCATGATGGGCCAAAAAGTGGCGATATATGGGTATGTGGCTGACAACTTTTTCTTTAACCAAAATTGATGAAATGAAAAGGGTTTTTTAAGAAGATTCCCAGCTTTCCACCAATAAACATTATAGTTTACTTTGAATTTAATAAATAATTATTATTCATTTTCTATTTGAATTACAACTAATGTCCTGATTGATAGGTTGGTTGAAAAACATCTATAGCTTTCAAATTGTATCAAATTTTTTGAATAAAAAATATGTGTCACATTCTATACTTCACATACTCTAGGATTAAACAAAAAAAATTGAATTTCATGAATATTTGACCAAGTTAAGGTGGTCAGACATACGTGTTTTTATATTTTTTAAAAGTTGCAATAAAAATTACAAAAAAATATGTATCACATCCAGACATGAGTCCTCTACTTATATCTATAATCTTATAAAAAAATATTATCATTTTATTGTGATTAGGGTGGTCAGATAGACACCTACTTCTTATTTTTTCCCTAAAATTTAAGTACTATTGCATTGAAATTTCAAATTTTCTCCAAATAAATTTTATTTTATTCTAAATAAACCTAGTAGTTTAGAAACTACATTCAATTTGCTATAGATTCTATTCTTATATATTTTTGAAATAATATAGATAACTTATTCAAATATTTACGTCAAGTTGCCTAACTCTGATTTTTCTGAATTTTTTTCCACTTAAGGGCTTGCTTTTTCCATGATGATATTGCACATACCCAATAGGTACCTCGCTTCAAAGAGGGGAAAAATGTAGATACAAAAATTTTCCAAAATGATATCATACGCTCAAATCAGGTTTACTAAGATAATTTCCTCATGACTCCATAGTGGATGATCTCAAGGAGATTCAAAACTGCTTCTTGCAATTCTATAAAGACTTGTTTATGTTGGAAAGTACCAACCTTTCAAACCACAAAGCAAGAGAGGATCACAAAAGATTAATCCCAAGGAAGATCTCCTAGCAGGAGGCCAAAAGGTTGAATAAAAAGTTGACCTTGGATGAAATAAAGAATGCAATACTAGATCTTAATAATGATAAGGCCCCAGGGGTGGATGGCATCCCAATTGAGTTCTATAAGAAGAATATTGAGTGGGTAAGTGAGGATATCCTCCAGGTTTACACGGAAGCAATTGACTCAAGGTCTCTAGGTAGAGAAATCAACAAAGGAGTGATCAAAATAGTCCCAAAGGATGAAGATAGAACCCTAGTTAAGAACTAGAGACCCATAACCTTACTTAATGTCTCCTACAAAATCCTTGCCAAGGATGTAGTGATAAGGATTGTAAGTATTCTTCCCAAAATTATCAATAAAATGCAAACAATGTTTATTGAAGGAAAATTTATCCTTGAAAGCCTACTGAGAAGCTAGGAAGCAATGAACTGGGCTAAAGTCTCAGGGTAGAATATTGGGATGTTATTGGTGGATTTTGAGAAGGTTTACAATAGAGTTGAGTGGCCTTTTATAATAATGGTTGTGGAAACTCTTGGCTTCCCTGAGTAAATATGTTGAATGTTCAAAGTTTTACTAAAGGATGCAAATGCTCAAATAGAGGTCAATGCTACCCTATCAGAGGAGTTTGAGTTGCAAAGATCAATAAGGAAAGGATGCCCACTAGCTCCTTCTCTATTTGTTATAGTCTCGGGTGCATTACACTACATACTTAGGGATCATTCAATAAGTCTAAAATTGGAGGGGTTAATTCTCCCTAACAAGGAATAACTAATCAACCTTCAATTTGTAGATGATACAACTGTCCTCACAAGATTAGAAAGAGATAATGTTGATAAGTAGGAGGTATTTTTCCACAGCGTGTCAAATTATGATATTGCTATCAGGATTCAACCGTGTAGTTTCAAGTCAAACTCATTGACCCATGTTTCATGAGTAGTGGTTCAACAAGAACCCATCTCTCATGATATCGTAATGGTCCACTTAGCAATCATTACATCTAGGTGATGCTCATAGAGGTGAAGCATTGGGCCTTCTCGAGAGGTCACCCATCCCAGTACTACTCCAACTCAAGTGTGCTTAACTGTGGAGTTTTCTCCAAGATTAAGCCCGCTGAGTTGTTAACAATTCTCTCATTTGCAAAACCTCTCAACAAGTAAGTTGTGCCTTATGAACCATTCATAATAGAGCCCTTTAGCTCATCAATTGATAAGTAGGAGGTATTTTTCCACACAGGTCAAATTAAGGATATTGCTATCGATTCAACCGTAGTTTCCAAGTCAAACTCATTGACCCATGTTTCATGAGACCAACAACAAGAACCCATCTCTCATGATATCAATGGTCCACTTAGCACTCATTGCATCTAGGTGATGCTCACAGAGGTGAAGCACTGGTCCGTCCCGGGAGGTCACCCATCCCAGTACTGCTCCAGCTCAAGCGCGCTTAACCAGGGAGTTTTCTCCAAGGTTAAGCCCGCTTGAGTTGTTAATCTGATTGAGAAACTTTCTCTTTTGGAAAGAAAAGTAGGGCCAAATATTTCTAGAGCCAAATCAACCATGCTACGCTGGAAAGATAAGAAGCTAAGCTAGTTTGATATGTTTGACCTGTAGTGGAGGGGTCCAAATAAAATTGTAAGGTATTTAGAAATACCATTTGCAGTCAACCCTAACCTGAAATACATGTGGGAGTGGGTGAAAAAAAATATAGAGAAGAAACTAAATGGGTGGAATAAGAGATACCTCTATCTAGCTAGTAGGGCATAAGTGTGCCAAAATATTCTGGCATCATATAATATTTACTATGCCTCAACTTGGCTCTTCAACAACTACCAGGTAGAAAAGATTCAAAATAAAATTAAGCATTTCCTCTTGTCAGATGGTAAGGGTAAGAAGAAATTACATGTAGTAAGGTGGGAAATTTGTTGTTTAAACAAGTAGTTGGGAGGCCCATGCCTTAAAACTTTAAAAAACAAGGTATTGCATTGTCAATGAAGTGGATTTATAACTCCCTCATAGGTGATGAACCTTGGAAGGTTCTTGTCAGGAACAACATAGAGTTGGCCACACCAAAAATATCCAAATCTTGGAAGGGCATTGCTCTCTGGGACTTAGTATTTAGTAGAATTTTCATATCCCCTAGTGGATCTAGAGTCTTTAGATGTATTTGGAAAGCTCGAGAGATGTATAAAGCTAATGTAATAAAGAAGTGGAATTTTGATGGCGAGCTAGATAAGATCTTTCTTGAAAGGTATATTTGGTGGAATGTTTACAATAATAAAAAGCCCTTGGCTTTATTGTAGGGCTACTTAGCCAAAGCTTTGAATGGTAAAGTCATTTCCTCTTTCCATAATATTATAATTGATGGGAAACTAAAAGCTTGGGAGGTCCTTATGAGGGAATTTGATCTCCCTCAAACCCACGAAAGAGCTTATGATTTAATTAGAAAAATATTGTTATCCCTCTAACCAAAAACAATAAGAGTAACATTGTGTAGGGTAGTGGATGGCTTGAATCTAATCCCCTTGAAGGTATAAAGGCTAAAGACATTTATAGGGCTATACACAACCCTATTGACCTAGTTGACACCTTGAATCAAGGATGGAGAATGAACCTAACGGGTATGTGCAGGATCATGATGGGCCAAAAAGTGGCGATATGATGGGTATTTGTAGGGTATGTGGCTGACAATTTTTTTTTTACCCAAAATTAATGAAATGAAAACAGTTTTTAAAGGAGAGTCTCATCTTTCCACCAATATAAATTATTCTTTACTTTGAATTTAATAAATAATTATTATTCATTTTCTATTTGAATTACGACTAAAGTCTTGATTGATAGGTTGATTTAAAAACATCTATAGCTTTCAAACAATATCACATTTTTTGAATCCAAAGCATGTGTCACTTTCTATGCTTCATATATTATAGGATTAAAAAAAAAAATCATGAAGTTTTGACCAAGTTAAGGTGGTTAGATGCACAATTTTTTATATTTTTTAAAAGTTGTAATAAAAAAAATAATAATTAATTATTTACTTGGAAATAAATTACAAAAAAATATGCATCACATCGATACATGATTCATCTACTTATATGTAAAATTTTATAAAAAAATATTATCATTTTATTGTGGTTAGGGTGGTCAGACAGATGCCTACTTCTTATTTTTTCCCTGAAATTTAAGTACTACTGCATTGAAATTTCAAATTTTCACCAAATAGATTTTGGTTTTTAAAAAATAAACCTAGTAGTTTAGAAACTACATTCAATTTTCTACAAATTCTATTCTTACATATTTTTGAAATAATATAGATAATTTATTCAAATTTTTACACTAAATTTCCTAACTCTGATTTTTCTAATTTTTTTGCCACTTAAGGGCATGTTTTTTCCATTATGATCCTACACATGCCCTAACCACCAATCAGTGCAGGAAAATTTTCACTCACAATTGGAATAGCATGATGGAACCTAAGAAATTAGCCTTTAGATGGATGATGCTAATGCTAAGGTTGCCCAATGTGGCAACCAAGAAGAACCCTCTTATATGCAATATCTGTAAACAATTTGATTATATTATGAACATCTTTGTTGAATGCTTCTTTGCCAAGGAAATTTTGAACCTCTTTCAAATTGATCTTAGTAACAGAGGGAAATTAAGGAATAACAAAAAATTAGAAATTGTTATTGGAAAAGTTGAAAACTTGGGAACAATCAATAATATGCTTTGGTTGATTTTATCTACTAAAATATTATGGTTTTTGTCAAAATCTAGGAATAAAGAGATTTATCAAGGTTGTAGAAGGGATCTTACTAAGTCATTTAGAAGACTCACCCTTCACTTTATTTACATGCAGGTTTCAATCACTTTACAAGTGTCCAAAGACAAGTTTACAAAGTTGTTGGAAGAAGATAAGAAAAAATAATAAGCAAGAGGTGGCATTTGAGAAGTAGTGGCTAAACCATAGGAAAACTAATAATCCAACCAAGTGCATGTCCTTGAACAACAAAGAGAATCTACAAAGAAGAGTTGGACCACCCAGGAAAGAGAAAGAAGTCACAAAGAATCCACAACAACAATGATTATCAAATATATCAAGCTTTGCTTGTGTAATTAGACCAAATTATGCTTGTACATAACCTGATCAGTGTTTGATCCTATTTTGAGTAAGGTGTTGAAAAGATGTATAATGAAACCAAAACCTAATATGTAATCCCAAGATCTAAACTGTATGTTTGTGAACTATTATGAATAAAACATATAACACATTAGAATCCCATGATAGATTCTTATTTAGTGGATTTTAATAAATATTTATTTACTTGTCAAATTCCCAACTTAGCAATAACCACTCAAGATGAATCCAAATGGCTCACCAACTATTTTATTTATCTTTTATTTTCATGTTTTCAATCAAGTTCTCATTCTTTCACGTTCTTTTGGATCTATTAGATTTATCTTTAATTTGATAATCTCTTTATAATTTTATTCTAGCTCTATGAATATCTAAAATATTCTTCTTATGATTATATATATATATATATATTTGTTACTTTTATTTTTAATTATTGTTATTATCTTATCTATATGTCTATTTTTTATTGCATCTTTCTTGTGGTTCCTCTAAGAACCTTGGGATTTCCAGATCCCTTTCATAGTTCATTTTAGTTTAGATTATGCACATTCACAACTATGACCATTACTAAACACACTTGGGATAGGAGTATTCTCAAAGAATGACTTTATTTATATGTCTTTCTATTTGCTATTCTATAGGTAGTGTTAGCTCTCAAAAATGTAAGCGGGATGCCTCAAGAGGCTACTAATCTCTTGATACATTTTAGGGTAATAGACAAGGTCAAATGAATTAAACCTTCTAATCTTTAGGTGCTTTCAAACCTAGTTGGGTGTACCTATCTTAATTAAGCAAACTTGACTTATGATTATCCTTCTAAAATGTTATGTCCACAGTGCAGATGGAAGTGAACAAATGAATTCAAACTTGATACAAATAGCAATCTTTTTAATCTAAATCCTAAAATTCTTAATAAACAGATGTAAAGAAACTGAATGAATCCAAATGATGAAATGTAGAGACCAGTGCCTTTTTGGGTACACAGAGTCAAATGAAATAGAAGTGGGCAACCTATTCTAGCAGAAACTCAAATTTTTGACATATGATATGTTTATAACTTGTACAAACATGCAATACTCCGACAACTAAGCTCTACTTTAATAATCTAGATGAATCTCCCTGATTACTATGATCAACCAAAAGGATTTAATCTCTCCTTGAAATAACCAATCAATTAATCACATAGATACAACAAATGTGCACTGATAAACTAAAAATAAACTTGTTATATCAGTTTAAACAACCAGAAAGAATCAACTTGGAGATAGCTTAGCAATACTTTTCAATAAACTCAATAGACAATTGACATCGGAAATAAACTGCCACAATAATTTATTTTCATTGAAATTGCCATTTGAAAATGTGCATCATAGTCTCTGATATGAGAAATTTATTCTACTATATCCATTACTAATCTAACTACTGCCTCCCTATTAAAATCTCCTTGGGAATGAATATTTATACATTTGTATTTGAATAAAAAGGTCGCTTCAGATCCATGTTGGCCAACCACAGTATTTGGGAAAATCCCATGTCAGCCTACAACTGTATTTAGCATTCACAGGTTGGCCAGAGTGTTTGAGTCTTTGTTAATCATTCACCGAGACATCTAGATAGTTATGCCAAAGGCAATTAGATCACCATTAGTTGTCCCTTAGTTCTTTATGTTTCATCATAAATTATCTGAGTCGGGAAGATATCTTGTAGGTCATACTATGTTCCATCAAAACTCTTCATCCATCTTGTGTGTCCCTATGATCTAATAAAATTAGGGAGACATCTCATAAGTTATACCTTTGTCTTACTGAAACACCCTGAGCTCACTTAGATCACCAAGAGAAATCAATTCTCATACCAATAGAGTTATTTTGTGCCTTATTGGTGAGACCCAAGGTATTCAGTGAGACCTCACATTGATGGAAATTTTTCTCACCGATGAACCATTTGATAGAAGCTTTTTGTGTTATGTCACCAAGACCCAACGTAGTCACTGAGAGCTCACTCCGATACCGCTTAGCTTTGGCCGATGTGCTTGCTCTATGTGCTAGTTGATGAAACATTTTAA
>VDFB02266610.1:0-36720 GCA_007258455.2 Sequoia sempervirens
TAAAGCTATAGTAGAAAGTTGTGGAAGGAACATTGCAATAAAATTTTTTTTAGAGCTTTTAAAAAATTAACTGTGAAAACAAGGTTCTGAACTTTGATAGCTTTTTTTGAAGCATTTATTGCTAACACATTTATTGATACGGGTCAAATCATGGAGTTAAAAATTTATTTGATAAGAAAAATTTAGTTGATGCAAAGAAGAAGTAAATTGATGAAGAGGAAGTGGATTTGAGGTGTCTCATAAAAGAAAAACATCAAAACCCTAATCTTCACAAAAGATAATTCAAGAGGTATTATGCTTACTCAATTCTCTCTACAATGTTCATTCTAAATATAATGGAAGGGTCAAAGTTAGTAAATGTCTTAGAGAGACCACAAGTTAAATTGAAGAGGTATTCTTGGAATTTTTTTTTGGAAGACTCAACGGGTGCATTTTCTTGTACTCCCTTTGGAGTGTCACCTACTGAGGATAGTTGTGCATACATACATTGGAAAATTGAAGAAATGTCCTCTCTTGAATTGAATTTTTATGGAAAAATAAATTGGAAGAAATTTTTGATACATACAAGGGCCTAGTTGAAAATAAATTGGATGTGTGGCAGAAGTTTCCACTATTTGAAGGAAAAAAGAGGTAAATTAGAGTTGTAATGACTAGGATTCATGATTAATCTATCTGGATTGATCACATACTCAATAACTAGGGAAGCAATTAGTGATGTAACTAGTTTGTGGTCCTTTGGACAAGTCTATGGAAAAATTATATCAATTTTAAAGAATTAACTAAAAATATTTGTGCAACTCTCCAAGGAAAGTGTGGACAAAGATTTTGGCACCACAAGACCTCTAACACTTCTAGGGTTTTTCACCTAAAAAGAGAGAGGTGTGCCAAAAGCTACAATGTCCTTGCTCAAGACTAATGAAAATATGAATGAAATGTTCCTAAATGAAAATAGCTGATAAAAGATATTAATTATTAAATGGAAACTAAAGAAATGCAAGATGTTTGAAAACATAATGATGTATGCAAAAATGACCTAAGAATATAGATAAAAAATAACATAAGTGAACAAGATTGGAGAGATGCATCTAGAAACTAGAATGTGATGTAGAGAGGATCTAGAATCCTATAGAAATTGTTGTTCAATCCAATTGGGACACTTACACCAAGATGGGAAAATTAATCTTGTTTCAAGGAGATTTTGCCAGAATAGGTTTTAGCCAAAATGGTATCTAGAACTACACTAAACACTTTTTAGGCCTAGAAGTGGGACTAATTCTCCATTGATGATGAATTAGTCCACTTGAGAATCTCATGAAATTTGGGAGAGGAATCTCTAGTCTTCAACTTGCACTTTTGTTCCTAAAACATTTCCAGATCTGAATCTACAGAATGTGATGTGTAGGTGATCTCCAAGCTTCTTTTAGGGTAATTTTTACTTTGAATGACTTTAATGAATTGATGACACCTTTAACCACCTTCATATTTGATAAACATGCATATAAGACTTGAAAAATATACATGCAAAGAGGGGGAAAATGGTTTAAGGGTTAAGGAATAGGGGTTTTCCTTGGTCAAACCTTAGTTTGGGAATCAAACAATTGAAAATTAAATGAAATAAGAAGAGAATGATGAATGAACAACATGCACTACTACAACTCACCAAACCCTTGAAGTAGAAATCTGAAGATATGCAAGTAGATGCTCCAATGGATGTAGAATTGATAATGCCTAAAGTGATTGATTAAATGCTTGAATGAGATTACGATATTGATTAGGGGTGAAAATGAGAGGAAAACCCTATAATTATACATGATGATAATTTTTTAATCAAAAATACCACATCATAGGCCGACCTTAAGGCTAAGAGAATAATATTCTGCAAGAATTTTGAAATAATTTTTATTTTTAAGCAAAGTGGTGACTTAGCCCCACCAAGGAATTTTGAATGAATGTCAGTAATTAAAGTGTATTAAATGATTTTTAATGGGATTATTCTAAAAAATACACTTTGATAGGGCCGAAAAGTGTATAAAGGGGTCATCTAAACATAAGAAAGGGTCAAATTATTGATGACAAGCCTAGAAAAGCATGAAATTTTGTTACAAAACTTTGAAATAAGACTTGGTAAGTGATAAAAGAGGTTATTTAAGGGAATTGTAATAATACAATCCTAGAAAAGTGTGAAAGTGTGTTACAATACTTCACAACACTTTTACAAGGCATGATAAAGTTCTTAATGATTCACAAGAACCCAAGACCAAATGTGAATGTGTTGACCACATTACAACATTAAATCAAGGTAAAATCAAGCCAAAATCACAAGGAGGGTCTAAATAGGAAGAAAAATTAGAATGGTTACTTTTTTTGTGTTGACATTTAGCCCCCACTTTAGTGAGAGAATGAACCTACTTCAAACTCACACTAAAGAAGACCCACACAAAATCAAGAGGGGTTCCAATGAACCAATGCTAGAAAAATGAGACAACAAAATCAAGAGGGGTAATCAAGCCCCCAAGATCAAGATCCCATGGAAAACCAAACATAAGAACAAAGGAACACACATGAAAGTGGTGATGAATGGGAGAAAATAAAAGAGAGAGAGAATTAGATCAAGCTTCAATCATTTTTCCAATGTGATGTGGATTAGATATAGGATGTTTGTCTGAAAAAGAAAATGCATACTCACTCTTAGGCAATGGAACTCATGGCTTTCCACTGAGTGAGAAGGTCTAAAAGGTGAGAAACATACACTCATGGCTGTTATGCACTCACACATATAAAAATGGCTATGGGGAAAGTCATGCCTCAGAATGGGCTTCCTTGTCAAGCGTACCAAAGTTATACCTTTTGATAACATTAGTAAGGAATTACAAAATAAAATGGCATTTCAAGCTTCATGATACAAGCAAAACATCGTATGCATGGAGCTAATGAACAAACATGATGGCACCACAGGCATGGAAGTTGTGTTATGCAAGGTGGTCCTATAACAAATGTAAAATGAAACATTCAAAGAATTCTCAAATGAGTCTTGCTTAGTTCATGCGAGGTCTTAGCTTAGGGAACATTGTGCCTAGTTTCTCCAAGAGAGGACCAATCATAGAATAGAAAATTCACAACTTAGGTGATGCAGTGTTACATCAAACCACTAAGAGGAATGCAATATGCTAAGATAGATCAAGCTTGTGAAGGACATCATACCCAATGTCATCCACAAAGCGAAAAACACATTGCCTGAAGTAAGAAGGCTGCACTAAGAACCAAGAAAAAGGAAAAATGCAAAAGAATAATGCTAATGTATGCCCCCACTTTAAAGGATTTCTACACACCATTCTATGAGCAATTACTTTAAAGTAGCAAATGAAAAATGATAAAAGAAGGAAGAATACATGAAATCCAACATGGAAAGCCCTATGCCAAGTCATATGATTCCAAGTAAAGATGTGTCATGTGAAGGAAATAAAAAAAGAAAGAAAAGGAAGGGGTTGCCCCCAAAATGCAAACATCAAACACATAAGGGATCTATGGATATGGGGTCAGTATGTTTGTTGCTACAATTTTTTGTAAAGAGCTCAAAACTGTCATCATTCCCCTAATACACATAGAAATAGAAGAAAGAGAGGAAAAAAGAAAAAGAACCATTTTGGGTCAACATGGAAGAGACATAAGGTGTCTCAACACTTTGCATCATCCCCAAAAGGAAAACAAAAAAAAATCCAAAAGAGAAAATGAGAAGGAAAAATGAAAAGAAAATCCTTTTGGGTCATCATGAAGGAGACATTTTGGTCTCAATGCCTTGCATCATCCCCAAAAAGAAAGCACAAGAAAAAAAAAGGATAAAGAAAAGAAAAAGGGGACTTTGGGTCAACATGGAAGAGACATAGGGTGTCTCAACACTTTGCATCGTCCCCAAAAGGAAAATAAGAAACAAGATCCAAAGGTGAAATAAGTGCACGACATATAGAATAATAAAGGTACAAATAGAGGAATGTCACAAAGATAGAGGACATCAGGCATAACATCATGGGGGGGAACTATACTCGCACATGCAAACACACAAAAGAAAAAGAAAATGCAAAAGACTAGAATAGACATGAAAAATATACTGATTGATCCTATACACTTGATCTAATTTATTAACACCAGTTCATCCTGAATCATCTACTTGACTAACCATTTAATCGAATAATCTTTATTTGATTAAATTCATCACATTTCATCTCTTAATTAAATAAATAAATTTTATCTGATTAAGTCAACATCCCCTATTAATTAAATAAATCATTTTATTTAATTAATCTCTAAAGTCATCTTATTTAAATTAAATAAATTTATCTTTATTTGATTTGAAACTAACACCATCATCTTTAATTAAATAAATAAAAATTTATTTTATTAAGTATAAAATCATTATTCCTCTCACTTTGATTTATTTAAATCCTAAAATCTAAATCAAATTGTCAAATTAGCTAATCTTCATCTCAGTTAATCTAGTCATGATTAATCCTAACACTAATCCATCAAATCCTATAGTTTTTGCAACTTGTGCAAGTAAATAAATTTAATTGATTATTAAATCTCTGATTTTCATTCAAAAAGGGCATCAAGTTGGAATATTCTTCAAATTTGAATTTTCCCTCCCACATGTATTTTCCTCCAACTTGGCATTTATTTATGTTACAAGTCCTTTTTCTTGAGCCAAGTGACAATAACTCCTCTTCCACTTCTTCCTCCACAAGCTAACTTTTGAATTTTGAATTTCCACTTAGTACCATTAATATGCACATTCATCCAAATGTGCTCTGCCTTTATTCACTCACATGTTGACAAGTGGCATTATGCTATTGGTTGGTGTTTGCTCCCACATTCATCCCTTTTTCTCATTCTTCCATCTTTATCTTCTATAAATAGAAGACTCTTTTACTAATTTGGGATCCACAATCTTAGGTATTTTCATCCACAGCTTCATGCAACATCATTATCTATAGGTTTTTGAGGAACTTCATCCATTTTCATTTAGGTTTCATAGTTTTTCATCATTTCATAGCTAGGTTATGGATAAATTTCATCAAGGAGCATCAATCTTCATCAAATTTCATCATCAAGGTTGACTAGGAATTGGGAAAAGGGTTATTTTCCACATAAAAAGGCACCAATTCCCCCATGGGATTGAGGGTTTGAGTATTTTGAGCAAAATTAGATAGCTTTTATTTGGTTTACTTTCTTTTTTCTTGTTCTTCATGCTTCAAATGAATCTTATGGGGAATGATGGTTTTAACTTGCATAATGGACTAATATTATGCTTCTTGTTTTTGTTTGTGTATGTCTAGATGCACCATTAACAACTAGTAAGGAAAATGTGAGTCAACCATCAAAAAATTCATCATCCTCCCAATCTCATTTGGTATAATCAGAAGGTGAATAACTCAACTAAGGGACAATGACAAAAGCATTACTAGTACAAGGCTAGCAACTTCTTGCCACCACTAGGTGCAAGGAAAGAATGAGCTAAGGTAGGAAATGGGAAAGGTCATGTAATAGTGAGAAGGGAATGTTCTACAACTATTACATGAAAAAGAGTTGGAGAATGTTTTATGGGTTCAAGGGATAGCAATTATCACCATCAAAATAATACTTGATTATTATTTTTTTCAATTGATGACACTCATCACTACGATGTCCAAGAACACAATGATACAAAAAGAGGAATGTTGGCATCTTTAGGATATATTGCCAGCCTATTCATAGGTGGAAATAGTATGAGTCCTTTGTTTAAAAGTATTTACAATTTCCTTTCACGTTCAAGTGGTGGACAAAGAGGAAGTTTTAGTTTTTGGAATTTGTAAGGCCTCTTGCATTTGCTAGATTCTCCAACCTCTAAAAATGAGATTAGGGCATGAGGGCTTGAAATGATTTTATTGGTGTCATTGTTATGATTATGGGACAATGATTTTTCTTTAGGAAGAAGATCATTCAGATTAGGAGGATAATAAAAGATCACCATGCCATCATTTCAAAGCCTCAGATATTCTCTAGGAGGCTTGTTGTTATGAGGGGTTTCTTGATATCCTAACCATGTTGTGTTGCCATCTTTTGGATTTTGTTCTAAGAGTTGATGAATACCATGTTCAATTGTTGTGTCATGTCCTTGTTTACTCAAAATGGTAAAACCTTTTCCATAGGTTTCTTCAAGGTTGATTGTAGTGTTTGTTACTTTGTTCTATTAGAATTGTTGAGTGGTTGTTTGTTTAGAAGAACTAGGTTCACCTTGTGTATTGAACTTAGGTTCTTCATTTGTTTCAGGATGTAAGTGACTAGACATATCTAAAGGTGTTATTGTAGGAAGGCCATGTTGTTTCATGGATGGATAAAAGGATGCATTAGCTTTGAGGTGTTCAAGTCATTCATTTAGGAACTTATTCATGTTGTCATCATCTTCCCCAATGATTTCAACATCATGAGGAGGACATTCATGAGGATTTGAAGGAGTGCGAGGAATTTAATGTCATTAGGATCTATTCCAAAGACACAACTTGACATGTCGATTAAAGATTAATGAGATCCAAAGCATATTAAAAAAATAGCCCTGATGCAAAGAAATGAAAGAAAACAAAGTGCAAGAAACAACAAATCTGGAAATACTAAAAAAAAAGTAATAACAAGAAACCAAAATGCAGAAAATGTTCTAGAAATAACAAATATTATAGTGAAGAATGTGCAACTTGACTATGTCACCTAGTGTGGAGAATTAGTCCAAGTGATTTTTTTGCAAATTTTTAGAATTTTGGAATTTTTTTATGCTTTTTTTTATTTTTAGATGTAGATATAGTATGAAAATGCAGAATTTCAGCATTCTTTTAATGATTTTAAATGCAACAATCCAATCTATATGATCCTTTCACTAGTGCAATTTTGAAAACCCTAGGATGCAAAACAACACAAAACCTAATGCAATGTTGATGAAACCTATTCTTATGATATGAAATGCACTTGAAATCAAAGGTAAAATGTTCTAAAGTCTGGTTCACCAGATTATGGACAAAGATTTATGAACCACAAGACTCTCTAACACTTCTAGGGTTTTTCACCTAAAAGGAGAGAGGTGTGCAAAAATTGCAATGTCACCACTCAAGACTAATGTAAATATGAATGAAATATTCCTAAATGGAGTTTCCTAAATGCAAATAACTGATAAAAGATATTGATTATTAAATGAAAAATAAAGAAATGCAAGATGTTTGTAAACATAATGATGTATGCAAAAATGACCTAAGAATGTAAGAAAACAATAACATAAATGAATGAGAATGGAAAGGTGCACACTTAGAAACTAGAATGTGATGTAGAGAGGCTTTGGAATCCTATAGAAATTATTTTTGAAGCCAACAAGGACACTTACACCAACTTGGGAAACTTAGTCATGTTTTAGCGAGATTCTACTAGAACATGTTATAGCCAAAAGGGTATCTAGAACTGCAGAAAACACTTTTTAGACCTAACAGTGGGACTAATTCACCAGTGATGGTGACTTAGTCCACCTATGAATCTAGGGAAATTTAGGACAAGAATCTATAGTCTTCAACCTACACTTTTGTTCCTAACAAGTTTTCATATCTGAATCTGTAGAATGTGACTTGTAGGTGATCTCGAAGCTTCTTCTAGGGTTTTTTTGACTTTTAATGACTTTTATGAATTGATGACACCTTTTAACACCTTTCTCTTTGAAAAATATACATACAAGACATATGAAACACACATGCAAAGAGGGGAAAAATGGTTAAGGGTTAGGGAATATGGGCCTGCCTTGGTGAAACCCCAGTTTGGTAATCAAACCCTTGAAAATGAAATGAAATGAAAATAGAATGATGAATGAACATGTAATGCTACAAATCATCAAACCCTTGAAGTAAAAATCTAAAGATATATAAGTAGATGCTCCAATGGATATAGACTTGATAATTCTTAAAGTGATTAATTAAATGCTTGAATGCTTGAATGAGATTAGGAGATTGATTGGGGGTGAAAATGAGAGGAAAACCATATATTTATACATGATTATACAAAATTTCCCTAAAATATCACATCATAGGTTGACCTCAAGGGTAAGAGAATAATATCCTACTAGAATTTTGAAATAATTTTGATTTTTGAGCCAAGTGGGACTAAGTCACCCCAAGCGGCAAATTGGTCCCACCAGGGAATTTTTAATGGGATTATTCTAAAAAATACACTTAAGTAGGGCTAGAAAGTGTATAAAGGGGTCATTTAAACAAAAGAAAGGGTCAAATTATTGATGAAAAGCTTAGAAAAGCATGAAAGTTTGTTACAACACTTTACAAAACTTTGAAATAAGACTTGTTAAGTGATAAAAAGAGGTTATTTAAGTGAATTATAATAATAAGATCCTAGAAAAGTGTGAAAATGTGTTACAATACTTCACAACAGTCTTACAAGGCATTGTAAAGTTCTTAATGGTTCACAAGAACCCAAGGACTAATGTGAATGTGTTGACCACATTACAACATTAAATCAAAGAAAAATGAAGCCAAAATCACAAGGAGGGCCTAAATAGGAAGAAAATGTAGAATGGTTACTTTTTTTGTGTCCACAGAGAGGAACTAACCTTGAGTACATTTGGAAATCTAGCTATCTAGTATGTTGCAATGCTTGTTGGACATAAAATATTCCTATGTAATGATGGTATATAGTCCCTACTACTATTTCTCACACCGCACTTAACATGATTTAGAATGGTGCTTATTATGATCTTTGTGAGTTACTTTAATAAGACTTGATGAAAATTTTGAAGGAAATAAAGCAGAAAAAAAATCATACATTCAAGTACAATACTTTGATGTTATTTTTACTTTTCTACTTCATGAAGGAGATACTCGTAATTCAAAAAGAATAATGGTCAAATACTTAAATTTCAAGAAAAAAAGAAGTAGGTGTCTGTCTGACCACTCTAACCACAATAAAATGATAATATTTTTTTATAATATTTTAGATATAAGTAGAAGACTCATGCCCCAATGTGATGCATATTTTTTTGTAATTTTTTTTCAAGTAAATAATTAATTATGATTTTTTTATTACAACTTTTTAAAAAATATAAAAAATCGTATGTCTGACCACCTTAACTTGGTCGAAACTTCATGAAATTCAATTTTTCTTTTTTTAATCCTATAGTATGAAAAGCATAGAATGTGAGGCATGTTTTGTATTCAAAAAATGTGATACCATTTGAAAGCTATAGATGTTTTTCAATCAGCTTATCAATCACGACTTTAGTCACAATTTGAATAGAAAATGAATAATAATTACTTATTAACTTCAAATTAAAGTAGAATTTATATCAGTGGAAAGATGAGAATCTCCTTTAAAAACCCTTTTTGTTTCATCAATTTTGGGTAAAAAAATAGTCATCAACCACATACCCATCATATTGCCACTTTTTGGCCCATCATGATCCTACACATACCCAATAAATAAATGTGGAGATGCACATAAAATATCCTTGAAGGGATTGATGGATGTTAAATTTTTTGAAAAAGAACCATAGAATTTAATATCATATTTCCTAAAGTGGTCTCACTAGACACAAAGTGAAAAAGATGAAATGATTCAAATTGAAATTTGAATAGGAACTTAGGTAGATGTTTATGATTTACCAAGTGACATGAAAAATCATAAGTGGTTTTAAATCATGCAACTATAAGAAAATTTCTATACTTTAAGAATTAGAGGACAAAAAAGTCGAGAAATATGTGACACTAAGGGACTTAGTAAAGATAAGACACTCCTATATCTAGTGACATTTCTAGTTCTAATAAACTATCAAAAATAAACATCAAACCCAACACTATGGAAGAAGGAATAAAGTCTCTAATGAAGCTTGAACTATTATACAAGACTCTTGTAGATGAAAAAATTTTGTGGGAAGAAGGAAAATCTACTAGGGAAGATACTTTAAAGAAACTCAAAGGATCTGAATCTTCAAGTAGATATGTCTTACCTTTATGATCAATTTTATTTTCTAAGATGCACACATATATATATCCAAGGGAAGTGTATTGGGCCCCTGCATGACCTTTTCCATTGATTTAAAAGGAGGAGAGATAGTGGGAAGAAAAAAAAATTGTTAACAAATTTTGGATGATTGGAAAACCTTTTTGGAAGATCAAGGTTAGTTATGAAAGGGGGAGTTAAGGTTACAAAGAAGTAAGTTTCGATTCATGACATGAAAAATATTTTTGATATGCATGTTGTCATCAATGACAAAAGGATATATTGTTGGAAGTTTGGAAGTTTGTCATTATTGATGCAACTTGGTAGTTCATGAGCATGAAGTGTACATACATTGGTTGATTTAGCTAACCCGGTGTTGTCATTGATGTCAAAATTTTGGGGAAGCATTTTTGGTGTCATTTTTACAATATTAACTATTTAAATGTAATTGCTTATGGATTTGATTGTGTGGATTCTTTTTTCATCAATGTTTTAGATCACACTCAGTGAGCCATCATCAGGATAGAGAGTTGAAAAAAGACTCCACACAATCAAATCTAGAAGAAATTAGATTTAAATTCATATGGATTGTGGAAATCTAATTACATTAATATTAAATATACCAAATAGCTAATCTATTCATAATTTCAGTAAGTGCTCTCTGTTGACAATGTTGTGGTGTAGGGTATCAGTTTTTGGGTCTACACTTCACCACAAGGAAAGGTATAACTCTTCACTTTTAACCATATCATTATGATGGGATTATACAAGTACATTCAATATCTCACATGATGTTTTGTGAAGAAAACTAGAAGATATCAATGATAAATTCAACTTTGCATATCATTGTCATCTCTCTATTTAGTGTATTAGGGTGGGTGATTTTGTGTTTCTTTAAGAAGAATTTTTTTGTGTTGTGGTTCTAAAGTTCATCTAACTGATGTCAGTGAAATGTGAAATTGAAGAAATATCGAATATGGAATTTTCATTTATCGGGAAGCGTATGTATGATTGGAAATTTTTGTGATTAGGTCCAATTCCTAGCCAACCTAATACATGATATGTGTTGATAAGATTAAATATACAATTCAGATGTTTATTGGATCTATTTTAGATCCATGCTGAGATAAATTAAGTATTGCATGTTTTTCTTGGTAATGAAGATGATTTTGAATCATGTGTGGTGTTGACAAAGTCTATTTTGGCATCTTTTTGTTTCCATCTAATTAGGCCAGCCTAATTGATGTGTACAAATGTATTTGGGTATATATATGAGATATTTTGGAGTTGAAGATAGATAGATGAGTGAGCATAGTATCAAATGATGTGAAAATGTGAATTTAGTGGTATGAGTTTAAAATAAAAGTAGAGTTGATAAGCGACTGGTAAGCAAAGCACTATTTTATAGAGCTTCAAAGGAACTAAAATACATCACAAGGAAGGTGCACTTTGTATTACTTAATAATTTGGAAGTGAGCCATTTTTGTATTGTATTTAACTCTAGTTGTGAGCGTTATAAGGATAGTGTGTCTTGGCAGTGGGCCCCTATAATATACTATATTCAAATATAATATATAGAGAGCTAATCCTCATTGTGCTTTTTCCTATTTTTGGGTTTTCTAAGTAAAAATTTTGGTGTTCATGTGTTTTGTGACTTTGTGGATGACTCATGATTTTATTCTTTAATTCAATTAATATTTTTTGGTGATTGGGTAAGCTATATTCAAAATTTTAATAAAATATTGATTCTTTTGAATGTTCAACAAGACAACCAACTTTTCATTAAATTAAATGAAATACAAACTAATTAAAAGATCAAAAATTTATATTTCTCAATACTATACATATCAATCTACAAAAATGTAGCTTTACAGTTCTAAAAATATTATTTAAGTGATTAGGAATTATGATCTAATTAATTTTTTGTAGCTATAATTAACTTAGCTAAAATTCATTTTTGACTAAAAATATCTTCCAATCAAATTCTTTTGAATTCAATTGTGTTGATAAAATTATATAAAGTGGGGGACATCTTTCAAGTTTCATCTATTGACAAATATTTAAAATGTAAAAGATAATTTATTATTTTTAAATCTACGAATATTATATTTAGTTAGCATAATGGTTTTCTTTGTTTAATACTAAAATATAAAGGATTGTTGCATTCATGTTATATATACATGAATAATAATGGTTAACTATTACATATTATAAGTGTTAAGATATTATACCATCTAGCCAAAATATGTCATTTTGGAAGTGTTTTACAATATATTCAAAACAAAAGGGGTTTAAGTCATTTTCAATAGTGCTTTCTTTTAGGAGTCAAGATCCTAAGAACCATAAATAAAGTCAAATATTTCTCTTTAAGATGTAAAATGAAGATAAGGGAAAAGAATAAAGTTTTTTCACTGTCTTAGAAAGTCTCAACCATGTAGTAGTATTCTAGGGCTTTGAGTTTGTCTTTTTTGACCTATTACTCTACATGGCATGAGATGGAGAGGAAAATGGAGTTGAAAGAATCTTCCACCATTCTCTACATGTGGACGATGCACTTGTCTTCTTTGCCTATAGCACATTTTGGGCATGTTGCAGGAATCAAACAAAGGAGTATGGCATGTTCCATGGAGTTAGAGAGGTTTCAAGTGTTCATACAACTCTCATCCATATTGCAAGACCAAGAAGAGAGCTTGAAATGTTTGAAAAGGAAAAAGAGATTCCTAGATTTCATACACACCTTCCCTACTAATTATGTGGTATCCACTCTATACAACATTTAATCTATCAAAAATGAGAAGGTTTTGGAAATTATCAAACGAATGGTAAAGATAACTAGGTGTATGATCCGGTGGACATTTTTCAGTGGAAATTGAAGTGTCTCATTTTTCTCCAAAATCTGCACCATCAGGAAGAGCTCAGCGTCCTGATTCCAACGCAACTCGAATGGAGCGAAAAGGAGTCCGTTTGCACGAGTTATAGCCAGTCAAACCTTTGGTCAAACTGGAATCAGAGGGCGTCCAGGAAGCAAAAAAATGATGTCGTCAAAAGTTGTCAAAGTCAGCATCATCGGGAAGAGCTCGTCGCAAGCTTTCCAATGCAACTCGTTTCGTCGAAATCCGACATCGGACGCGAGAGATACAGCTGGTCAAAGTTTCAAGTTTGACTTGTGGCCCTGAAGGTGATGACGTCATCATCCGTACAGCTGATGTCAGCAGTCCGTACGACATCCACAGTGGACCAAACAGAAGCTGACACGTGGCAGTCCGTACATCTAGACGCACAGTCAGCATGTCCCGTCAGCATTCCGTACACAGTCAGCACATATGTGGCGTCCAGTCAGCTGGTACAGTCAGCATCTTCATTGGCAAAGTTTGGCGAATTAGGATTGGACACGTGGCATGGTGAGTTGGCAGAACGTAAAATTAGCAGCGCAGTCTGCATACACGTCATCAGTGAGTCACTGTCGACGTCACCGGAGTCTGCGAATCAGTCTTCGCCACGTGGCGACTACTTGGCATGCCACGTGGCCTAACAGTTTTTCTCCTCCGCTGACGGTTTTGAAGTTTGTTTGTTTGAACAAAAAAATCCTAACCGAGCTCGAACCGGTGACCGCTCACATCCGAAATCACCGGATAACCATTCCACCAAGCGTCGGCCGTTACCCGAAAAAAAGAAGGTTTTGGAAATTATCAAACGAATGGTAAAGATAACTAGGTGTCTGATCCGGTGGACATTTTTTAGTGGAAATTGAAGTGTCTCATTTTTCTCCAAAATCTGTACCATCAAGAAGAGCTCAGCGTCCTGATTCCAACGCAACTCGAACGGAGCGAAAAGGAGTCTGTTTGCACGAGTTATAGCCAGTCAAACCTTTGGTCAAACTGGAATCAGAGGGCATCCAGGAAGCAAAAAAATGATGTCATCAAAAGTTGTCAAAGTCAGCATCATCGGGAAGAGCTCGTCGCAAGCTTTCCAACGCAACTCGTTTCGTCGAAATCCGACATCGGACGCGAGAGATACAGCTGGTCAAAGTTTCAAGTTTGACTTGTGGCCCTGAAGGTGATGACGTCATCATCAGTACAGCTGATGTCAGCAGTCCGTACGACATCCACAGTGGACCAAACAGAAGCTGACACGTGGCAGTCCGTACATCCAGACGCACAGTCAGCATGTCCCGTCAGCATTCCGTACACAGTCAGCACATATGTGGCGTCCAATCAGCTGGTACAGTCAGCATCTTCGTTGGCCTCCATGTTGGCAAAGTTTGGCGAATTAGGATTGGACACATGGCATGGTGAGTTGGCAGAACGTACAATTAGCAGCGCAATCTGCATACACGTCATCAGTGAGTCACTATCGACGTCACTGGAGTCTGCGAATCAGTCTTCGCCACGTGGCGACTGCTTGGCATGCCACGTGGCCTAACGGTTTTTCTCCTCCGCTGACGGTTTTGAAGTTTGTTTGTTTGAACAAAAAAATCCTAACCGAGCTCGAACCGGTGACCGCTCACATCCGAAATCACCGGATAACCATTCCACCAAGCGTCGGCTGTTTGCCGAATAGTGGAGCCGTTTTGTTTTGTTATTGAAGAAAACAGGAAATTGGCTATTAATAGCTAGCGGCCGGGGTTGAACCCCCGACCACCGGCCAACTAAAATACATGGCCACTAGTAAGCCATGCGATGGCTTAAGTGTATATTTAGCATCGGTTATTTTTGTATAATGTTTTTAAACCGATAGCTATAAAATATGAACAAACTCTCTAACTTTCTAAAAAATAAACAGACTTTAATCTTTTTAAAGATTAAATTAAAACCCCCAAAACCAACAAAAGCCCGAAATGAATAAATAAAGGGCTAAAATGAAGATTAAGGGGGATTTTTGAAGATTTTTTTATGTAAAAGGGAGATTGTAAAATATTTTTATGTATTTGGAGAGATAAGGTGAATATTTACAAATCAATTGGTTAAAGACCAATTTGAGTTAATTTTATGTATAAAAAGGGGGTGTGAGATGAGAGTGGATGAAGTTTCTTTCAGGTGACGAAGTCTTGAAGCTGTGGAGATAATCGAAAGAGAGGTCTTGTGGAGATTCTTTGAGTCATTCTCGCATGTCAGAGCGTTGTTATGCTGCCGAAGTGCTTGGAGAATGATTATGGTGCTTTGTAATCGATTTTGGAGTTAATCGGATCGGTCTCTCTATTGGAGTGGACCCGGAGACGTAGTCACTTTCGTGACGAACTCCGTTATCAACTGTTTGCACTTCTCTTCTTCTCTCTCTTTCTGTCTCTCATTTCCTTCTTTTCTATTTAATCACCTTGTTATTACTTACTTTATTTCCTTAAGTTAATTTTGATTTAATTAACTTGAAATAATCATTGTAAAAGCATTGTAAAGTTAAGCATTTAAATATCTTTAATCTAGTCTAGATCCTATACGGATCAAGTTGGTATCGAAAGTTGACTATTATTGCGCTTATTTGTTTTTGAATTACGAGATCCAGGATTCAGAAGGGCGAAGGCAAGCTCGAAGACTTTAATCCTGAGATCGGGAAGCGTAGAACATTGCCAAAGATGTCTATTTCTGGAATGGAGGTTCCTGAAGAAATCAGTGAGCAGGAATTTCGTAGAGCATTCCTTGAGATGAAGGCAAAGGTGGACATACTTTTTCAGGAGAGACAAGAATGGAAGGAACGTGGAGGAGGTTCGTCGAAGCAAGAAGATCGCAAAGACATGAAAGAGGAACAACATGAAGATGGTGGCAAGCAACCAAATCACCCATTTTCTTCTTCTCCTCCCTCTTCTCCTTCTCCTTCTTCTCCATCTTCTCCTCATTCTATTTCTTCTAACCCTTTCAAAAGTGGGTATAAACCTAAGATCAAACTGGATGTAAAATTTGATTTGCCTAAATATTGTGGTGAACTTAATGCTGAAAAATTGGATGATTGGATTCAACAAATAGAGGTCTACTGTAGAGTCTAGAATCTAATAGATGATGTTGATAGGATCCAATTAGCTACTCTTCGTTTAGGAGGTACAGCCTTAACTTGGTGGGAGAGTAAGTCTAAGGCAGAAGTTTCACAACATGGTAGAGTCAGTTTAACTTGGGCAGAATTTATTAATGCACTTAAGAAGCAATTTTATCCCTTAGGACATATGTAGCAATTAATGATGGATTGGCAAATGTTTAGGCAAGGGAAAGGTCAAACTGTCCAAGAGTACACCCACGAGTTCAGGAAAAGGCCTATTTCTTTGAATGTTCCTTTGTACACTCAAGACACGTTGTTGAAGTACATAGGAGGTCTTCGTTCCTACCTTAGGCATTCTATCCTGGTTTTGAACCCTTGTAACTTGGATGAAGTGTCTGTTCAAGCAACACACTTAGAGTCAAGGGGTAAAGGATCTTTTATTGATAATGATGTAAAGAAATCTTCTAAGAATGCAGAGACAGGGAAAGGAAAGAAGGCAGCTACAGTTAAGAAGGATGAGAAACTTTCTTGCTCTCATTGTGACAAGAATGGTCATGATGAAGATCACTATTGGACGTTGCATCCAGAACTGAAGCCTAAGTGGGCTCAAAGACGGAATCAGAAACAGAAGGGTAAGGAGAAAGCCACGAATGTTGTTATGGATCTTGGTTCAGATTTAGATGATGAGACTAAGATAACAGCGATGGGTCTAAAAGGTAAAGCTCCTATTTCTGGTGTTTATGTTGCTAGTTGTGCTTCTACTTCTACAGTTAATGATTTCTCTGAAGATGTAAAAAGGAATGAGCTTTTTCATTTAAGGGTTCGTGCTAAGAATAGTAAAATCGATGCACTCATAGATAGTGGTTCTCAAGTGAATTTAATTTCTGAAAGTGTTGTAAAGAACTTGGGATTAAAAACTACACAACATAAGAAACCTTATCCACTAGGTTGGATTTGTGAAAATGATAAGTTGCATGTAACAAAACAATGCACCTTAAGATTCGCAATCACTAGTAAATTTGTGGATGAAGTACAGTTTGATGTGGTTCCACTGGATATCTGTGGGATAGTGTTTGGTAGCCCTTATCTTTATGACAGAAAAGCAATCTTCTACAGGCAACAAAATCATTATCACTTGTTTAAAGATGGCGTTCAGTACATTGTACATTCTCACAAGATTAAGACTGATCAATCTTTTGCAAAAATAGGGCAGTTAAAGAGGGTAATTAATGCAAGTAAAGAGTTAACTCTTATGTCTGTCAGTACAGGTGGTTCTACACTTGAACTTGGAGTAGCTAACCAGGGTCAGATGTTGCCGAATGCACCCGTAGTACAGCATGAGAAAATGATGCTTGAAAGCACTGATGAATCCTTGGGTAAAAATGTTCCTGTTGTAAAGGATCGAATTGTTGTTGACTTATTCTCTTTCATTTCTGCATTGTTGTTCAGCTTGATGCTAGTCAATTTTTGTTGGATAGTGGCTACGACAATTGATGTAGATGCTTATGGAATAATGTTTATGTTCAACAACATTGTTGCAGTCTTCATTGTGCTTGTGAGCCAGGTATGCAGATGTACAGAGGATACAGGACAAGTGGGGAGGCCAAGTCCTCACTTATTGTCAGAGTAAATGTCACTTTTGGAGGTCCAAAAGGTCTTCAATGGGGAGGCCTGATCCGGTGGACATTTTTCAGTGGAAATTGAAGTGTCTCATTTTTCTCCAAAATCTACACCATCAGGAAGAGCTCAGCGTCTTGATTCCAACGCAACTCAAACGGAGCGAAAAGGAGTCCGTTTGCACGAGTTATAGCCAGTCAAACCTTTGGTCAAACTGGAATCAGAGGGCATCCAGGAAGTGAAAAAAATGATGTCGTCAAAAGTTGTCGAAGTCAGCATCATCAGGAAGAGCTCGTCGCAAGCTTTCCAACGCAACTCGTTTCGTCAAAATCCGACATCGGACGCGAGAGATACAGCTGGTCAAAGTTTCAGGTTTGACTTGTGGCCCTGAAGGTATGGTGATGACGTCATCATCCGTACAGCTGATGTCAGCAGTCCGTACGACATCCACAGTGGACCAAACAGAAGCTGACATGTGGCAGTCTGTACATCCGTACGCACAGTCAGCATGTCCCGCCAGCATTCCGTACACAGTCAGCACATATGTGGCGTCCAGTCAGCTGGTACAGTCAGCATCTTCATTGGCCTCCACGTCGGCAAAGTTTGGCGAATCAGGATTGGACACGTGGCATGGTGAGTTGGTAGAACGTACAATTAGCAGTGCAGTCTGCATACACGTCATCAGTGAGTCACTGTCGACGTCACCGGAGTCTGCGAATCAGTCTTCGCCACGTGGCGACTGCTTGGCATGCCACGTGACCTAATGGTTTTTCTCCTCTGCCGACGGTTTTGAAGTTTGTTTGTTTGAACAAAAAAATCCTAACCGAGCTCGAACCAGTGACCGCTCACATCCGAAATCACCGGATAACCATTCCATCAAGCGTCGGCCGTTACCTGAATAGTGGAGCCATTTTGTTTTGTTATTGAAGAAAACGGGAAATTGGCTATTAATAGCCAGCGGCTGGGGTTGAACCCCCAACCGCCGGCCAACTAAAATACATGGCCACCAGTAAGCCATGCGATGGCTTAAGTGTATATTTAGCATCGGTTATTTTTGTATAATTTTTTTAAACCGATAGCTATAAAATATGAACAAACTCTCTAACTTTCTAAAAAATAAACAAACTTTAATCTTTTTAAAGATTAAATCAAAACCCCCAAAACCAACAAAAGCCCGAAATGAATAAATAAAGGGCTAAAATGAAGATTAAGGGGGATTTTTGGAGATTTTTTTATGTAAAAGGGAGATTGTAAAATATTTTTATGTATTTGGAGAGATAAGGTGAATATTTGCAAATCAATTGGTTAAAGACCAATTTGAGTTAATTTTATGTATAAAAAGGGGGTGTGAGATGAGAGTGGATGAAGTTTCTTTCAGGTGACGAAGTCTTGACGCTGTGGAGATAATCGAAAGGGAGGTCTTGTGGAGATTCTTTGAGTCATTCTCGCACGTCAGAGCGTTGTTATGCTGCCGAAGTGCTTGGAGAATGATTGTGGTGCTTTGTAATCGATTTTGGAGTTAATCGGATCGTTCTCTCTATTGGAGTGGACCCGGAGACGTAGTCACTTTCGTGACGAACTCTGTTATCAACTGTTTGCACTTCTCTTCTTCTCTCTCTTTCTGTCTCTCATTTCCTTCTTTTCTGTTTAATCACCTTGTTATTACTTTCATTCTGTTATTTCCTTAAGTTAATTTCGATTTAATTAACTTGAAATAATCATTGTAAAAGCATTGTAAAAGTTAAGCATTTAAATACTGCAATCTAGTCTAGATCCTATACAGATCAGTGTATTATCATATAGCTATTTTAAATATTCTATAGGGTCTAAAAAGAAAAGCATTAAATCCTCTATATATTGGACTATCATATAATAATTTCATGATGAATAGTTTGAGATAAGCTTGTCAACTATATCAAAATTTTGAGAAATCTAAATTTATACTACTTGGTGGTTAGATGATGTAAAAATACAATGAGATCAAGTGTTAAGACATAGCATTGTCCATTATAGATGTTGTAGAAAACATCCCTAGATATTGGTCCATTAAAAAATAAGAAATGGTTTTTCCTTCATTCCTTGAAACCCTAAGAACCAAGATAGGAATGAAGAATGATATATATTGCTGGAGCAAAAATATATTAGGCTAATAATTGATTAATTTACAAATTCATTCTATGCACTTAAGCTAAACCTAGTAATGCTTTTTTCTGCTAGCTAAAATGATAGATTATTATATATCATGATTTTTTAATTTTTTTTTTAGACTGCAGGAATCGGGTAGCACGACCCCCTATAAACTGCAGTGCACCTGGTAAACTTTTTAACGTGACCGGCGGCGCTGGCACGATATATATCATGATTCAATCCCTTTATCATTTAAGTTTAATTCTATAAAGCACTCAAACCTCATTGTATACTGTCTCTGGAGATTCATTAGATATTTTCATTCAATATTTTTTTCTTGTTGAGGAATAGAAAATTATTATTTACATCTCTCTATGCATAAAAGATGTTTTATTTGTTGTCTGATCTTGTGTCTCATGTTTATTCAAAATTATAATATGTTATTATATCATGGATTCAATGAACCCCTTCTCTAATGTTAAGGGTTTTTTCTCAACTAGGGTTACAAGAGAAAATCTGAAATCTTCTTTTCTTTTCTTCTTTTTTTTTTCCTCTTTAAAAAAAGAAAAAAGAAAAAAAATCAGCCACTGTAGAGTCATATGGACAACCAGTGCCTAGCAATTGGGGCGGATACATAATATTTTCCTTTTGGAATTTTAGAAAGATTGGGAAAATAACAATAGTTGTTTGCTCAATTATCAAAATTGGGAAAACAAGATATCGTTAGAAAGATGGTTTTGAGAACTATCCAATGGTGCTAGTTTTTTTCATAGTGTAGTGATGAAAAAAGTAGCCCTTTTCCTTTCTTTCTTGGATAATTGACATTAAAACTAAATAAATGGTGTCTTGGACTAGTGTTGTAATGTCTTTTAAAAAATCACACTATTTTAAAACCTTAATTTCTAGCTAAATAATGTTTAATTGGTCCTTTGAAAGCATGTTGTGAAGTGTTGTCACACACTTTAACACTTTTCTAGGACTTATTTTCTTAATTAAATCTTATGGGCCGCTTCCTCAATAAAATAAGCATAATTTATAACTTTTTAAAGTGTTTTAAATTTTTTTAAGGCTCATTCACATTTATCTAGGTGGTCCTAATTCATTGTGGTTAAGTGGAGTTATTAACCACAGTTTAGGCCTTAATTTTGACACCTCCTAAAAATATTTCCTGACAATCATAAATTAAATACACAATTATTTCATTGCAAAAAATTTGGTCTTGGTAAGCTGAGCTAGGACCCATTCTCCCTTAATGATGAATAGGTCTCCCTGAACAAGACCCCCCTTTCTCATTTGATCTGGAATGTGTTTTTTCCCTTCCTTTTAGCTCCCCAAACCTCGATCATGGAAACTTAGCCAGGACCCATTCCCCTTTGGTGGTGAATCGGTCCTCCCATAATGAGACCCTAATTTTTTAATTTCATTCTTGTAGGAATTTAATTATCTTTCTTTCTAGATCTGGTGTCATCCTTAGTTCTTTTAATTTTGAGTTTAATCTCCTAATTTAGTATAAATAATGGGTTAATTCACATTGTTTCTCCTAATAATTCTAACAAGATATAGCAAGTTACAAGAGCATCATTATAGAAAATTGGAGTCTACTAAAGCATTTTCAAGGAATTTCAAGGAAGAATTTAAGTCATCCTTGTAGCAATTTATGGATCATATCATCATGGTATGGTTCTAGTTACATTCTCTCATTTTCATATTTCATTATCTTATTTCATCATTTGGTTTAATTACCTATAAGGGTTTCGACTAAGGAAAACCTCCATTCACTAAAAAAAAACAAGTTTGTTGCCCTTGAGTGTGTGATTGCAGATTTACATGTTGGAGAGCAAGATTATCAAGGCTGTAAAAAATTTTCAAGTTTCAAAGTTGTCATTCAAAGTGCAAGATCACAAAAATATCCCTACAAAACTAAATATTGACTTCCAAAACTTGATAACAAGGATTTCAAGAGTGTAGACATCAAAATATAGGATCTTGAAATTCAGTTTTACAAAACCCTAAAAAGACCCATTTTCCCTTGAAGGAAAATGAGTTCTCCATATCTAAAACACAACTTTTTGGACTAGTACATAGCTTTCTACACTCTAAAAGCATTCATAATAGTTTCTATAATGGTTAGGGTCATTTTTTTATTGTTATTTGCATCTTATTTTGCATAATTGAAGTGATATTGGCTTAGAAAAACAAGTGATCTATCTCATATTTGGGATAGATCTTATTTTCCAACATTTATATTTTGGTGAACTCAACTTATTCAACATTGCATTTTTCTAAATTTTGGAGTCTTTCATTGCATTTTAAGCTAAAATCTTGCATTCATTCCATTTAGATTTGCATTGAATTATGATTTCTTCTTTGGCATTTCAATTTTGCATATCATATAGGGTTTAGATTTGCATTTTTTTGCATTTCTTAAATCTAGAAATTATAAAAAAAATCAATCATTTTCATCTTATTAGATTTCATTCAATTTCATTTGAAAATTAAGAAAAAATGCATTTCAACCTAGGTCTTGCATTTCATCTTTCTATTGCATTTTTTCCATTGAATTTCTAGAAAATCTAAAGAAATATTTGAAAGATTGCAAACCATTAATTTTTTTTTTTTTAAGATATTACTAGGACCCATTCACCCTTACTGGTGAATAAGTCCCTAATCAGGTCTAACCTAAACCTTCTGCTACCTGAAAAGACATTAAAATTGACTCTAAAATCCATAGAATGATCCCAAAAAGACCTAACTAGGACCCATTATTCCTTACTAGTGAATGAGTGCATGTTAGCTATAGATCTACAATTTCAAGACATTAAAATATCAGTTTTTAGATTCTATTTGGTGGCATTATCTTCCTAAACTTTAGTTTTCTGATTTGTTGTTTCATCAATTTCATTGCATTTAGCTTAAGTTGCTTTATTTTAGTGTATTGTTAAAAATTCAAAATTGTATCAAAACATTTCATTATCAGCTTATTGCATTATTTAATAAGTAAATTGCATCGATTAGAATCTAAAAATTGCACTTCATTCTAGGTCATTTGATTGCATGCCATAAATGTTAGTATCCATCTTTTCCAAGTAACCAAACAAAAATTTAGTCAGTAAGCATGTTAGTCACTCATTTAATACATTTCCTAGTTATGAGATTCAATTAGTACAAGAGAGTGAAAATGTTAATGCTTTCCTTAAACCTATAACCCCTTTTATCTCTCTTACTTGTGGGAATGATGTGATAGAAGAGGAAACAAACATAGATAACCATGATGATCATAATTTATTTTCTCTAGATACCTCTCCTCTTAGGGATGAATGTATTTCAATGAAAGAAGATGCAATCATGGAGAGTAATGAAAGTCTTGTTTGTTCCTTTCTTCCTCTCCCTTGAAAATATGTTATGATACAAGAAGATGAGATCATTGAGACTACTTTACCTAGTCTCCATTCATCTTCCAACACCCCCTAAGTACTCGTGAGAATGCTTTAGTGGGAGAGGATACAATCGTATACAATCATGAAATCCCATTTATGAGGAGGAAATTTTTGTGTTAAGAGATACAATGATTAAGAGCTATGTCAATCCTACCTCTCCTACTTGACAAGACATTATAGGACATGGGAATGTAGTTGTAGATAACCATGACAATCAAATTTATCCTTCTCCTAATATATCTTCTACATACAAAGAAGATAGTTTGGTGTTAGAAGATAGACTCATTAACAATCTTGAGAATCTTACTTCTCCCTTCCCTAATTCCCCTACCATTTGGGAAGATCTATTTGAACAAAAATGTCTAATCATTAGTAAGCGTGAAACTCATAGTTATTCTCTTGAGGCCTCCCCTATTTGTGATGAAGCTACTTAACAAAATCTCATCATGGTATGCAATGAATATCTTAAAAGCTCTCTCACTAGGGTAGATATCATGACACAAGAGAATGAGACCTTAGAAAACAAGGATGAAATCATGGGAAATCATAACAATCAAATTTTCCCTTCTCCTAATATCTATCCTATTTATGATGAAGATACTTTGGTGTTAGAAGATCCAATTGATGAGGGTTGTGAGAGTTCTATTTTCCTCTCTTCCCATAGAAAAACATTGTCGAACAAGAGAATTTCATCATTGATAGGCAAGAAAAAAGCAACCATTGATCAATCCCTTACTTTTCATGAAGACATTTTAGAAGAACCAAACAATGAATGTCATGAACATCTAGTTTGTTGTTCTTCTAAAAATCTCTTACTAGGTAATATATCATGAGGGAAGAAAATGAGAACATTGACACATATATTTCAAGCAATAGTGATGTTACCTCCATAGATGAAGATGATGAAGTTATATTAGACTCCTCTTCACTAATAGATCATGAAAATAAGGATAAGTGTTTTGAGGTTATGAACATTCGAACTCCTTTGAGACCTATAATTATTGAACCACCTATTGGTATATGGAGCCTAATCAGACTTGGAGGTTAAATTTTCCCCACTTTTATTGGCACAATTTCCCCCCAGTTATTTAATGAGGTCAAGGGTTAGCACCCCTTGAAGGGGTTTGGGGGTAGTGCCCCCAAGATGGGGGTTTGACGGAAACATCCCCAAGATGAGGTCAAGGGGCAGCAATCCTTGTGGGGTCCAGGGGCAGCTCCCCTTACTAAAAACCCCTAATTTTGTAACCAACATAAGTATTGATAAAAGGCTAAGGGTTTGGGTTCTGTTAACATTGTATTGTAGCATTTGTAGTGGTATTGAGTTGCAAGGATTATTGGATGTAATTAGTTTAATTTACTGGATAATAATATTCAACTCTCTATTCATGGACGTAGCCCAAGTTTGGGTGAACCATGTTAAATATTTTCTCTTGCTCTTATTATTTTCTATGTTTTTCATTCCTATATTTAATATTTATTTGCATTTAATTGATATTTTCGGCATACAATTCCTAACACCACCTAAGCCTCAAGTTATCATTCATCCACCCTCACAACCAAAAGTTCAAAAGAAACCCATGCACATCTTAGAACCACCTCCAAAGCAACTTGATGATTATAATGCTTCAAAACAATTGAGTTGTAATGAAATTGCACACATATATAACAAGGTGTATACAATCATGACTGATCCTAGACCCCAAAGTTGTTTGCATGTCAAGAAAGAAAAAGAAAAGCATATTGAAGGGGTCACAAAATTATTGTAATATTCTTCGAGTTCCTTTATTTTATACCTTCATCCATGCAAGAATACAAGATCATAACTGATGCAGAAGTGTCTTGGTGAATGTGTAATCAACATCATCCAAAAATAGTTTGGTTCAATTTTCCTTCCATTTTGATTTAATTTCAGTCTCATATTGCATTTTGAAATTGAAGTCAGCTTTTAGGATTTGATACAAATGCAATTTAATCATTCATGTGCTAGTAAAGGAAGAGATAAATATGAAGGTAGGACAAATTCTTCAACTAGATAACCATGTGCATAATTATAAAATTCCTCTTGATGATCATGAAAAGAAGAATAATCAACCATATGGATGGGAAAAGACATATTCAAATAACTTGGAAGATAAAATGATGGAATGTTGAAGCATTATGAATATAATGTGAAGAGGTATCATCAGGAAGGTGAAGAGATGGGAAATGAAATGCCTCATCTTCAATCACAAGCATTATTTAATATAGTGTGAATAGAAATTGAAGGTTTAAGTGGGAAGGAGGGAGAGGACCACCAAGAATAGAAAAATCCTTGGCCACACGAGGAAAATAGTGCATATCATAAGGGTGCCACAAAGAGAGTGGAGGAGTGGAAATGGAAGGTTGCAGTGTAGGTTCAAGAAGGGAAGGATGGGTGGAAGAACATATTAAAAATAAATTTGACAAGGTTGTACCCATCTTGACTGGTAAAGTTTTTAATTTTCAATAAAAATGAGTGCAAAAGTAGAGGGTAACCATGCCAAATTGGGTCCAGAGGAGAACAAAAGAAATAGTATGCCAAATTGGATGCAGAGAGAATGCATGACCAATAAGATAATATGTTGTGTGAGGAGTTGATGAAGAATTCTTTATAAGCAGTTGGATGATGAATGAGGAGACATAAGTTGAAGGAACTGATTGAGCTTGGCACACATAAAGGGTAGTGGTGAAAGAAGACATCGATTGAAAACAACAAAGATACATTGTTGATGCCAATGGATAAAGTTCAACATGATGAGGTTTAAACTCATGAGACCAAATGAATCTAAAATTTGAAGGGAAGCTAAGTCAATCCATGTGAAATGGAAATGAAGAATTGAATCAAATGAAGGAAATTTTTTCCTTGTAGAAAAAGGTATTGAATGGAGATTAAACCATTGAGCCTTTTCCAATTAAAATAAGATGTAGAAACAAAGGAAAATGTGATATGAGATCATTGATGAAGAGTTTTGTAGACCAAAAGAGAGGGGAGATGAAGAGTCCAATTGGAAAAAAAGATGCATCAAATGCTTGGAAATTGTAATGAAATTTCTTTTCATGAAATCTAAATAATGTATTTTGATTTTGGTTTTTAAATTTGAGTAAATTGTTGAATGCAATTGTTAATTGATTTTAGGTTTATCATATAAATGGATTCATTGTAATCTAAAATTTGGATTTGAGTTGAGATATAATTTTTGCTCTACATCAAACTAGTATCAGAGCTAGAAGACCCTAAGAGTGCAAGGTATGCACCAAGACAAGAGAGTTTTGAGAGAAAGTTTGTTACAGGTGTGAAAGAGAGTCTATAACTACTATCCTTCAATAGAGATAAAGCTAGGTAGCAAGTGTAGAGTTCATTCACTGAGAGAAGGTGGGTAGATGAAATATCTTCAAAAATATTTTTTGGGTAGAAGGTAGTTGCATGAGAGACATATTGTTGCAAAGAGTACTTGTAACTATAGAGGGACTTATGATTCTCTAAAAGTAACCTAATGAGTGAATAAAGTCTTGTGTGAAGGCACATTATTGTAGATGGAGCAAAATCTTTGTGGGAATCGAGGTACAATTGTCGCATGGAACTATTCTAGAGAAGACAATGTGAAAAGACTTAAAGACATCCGAAAAAATATTTCAAACATGGCTCACATGTTGCTAACCTCAATTCAAGTGGAGCTTAAATATTTTCTTCTCTGAGAGTATAATGGAGGAGTATCCAGGAGAATGTGCACTCAACATCATCCAAAAAAAGTTTAGTTCAATTTTCCTTCCATTTTGATTTAATTTCAGTCTCATGTTGCATTTTGAAATTGAATTGAGCTTTCAAGATTCGATAGAAATGCAATTTAATCATTCATGTTCTAGTAAAGGCATAGATAAATGTGAAGGTAGGACAAATTCCTCAACCAGATAACCATGTGCATAATTATCATATTCCTCTTGATGGTCATGAAAAGAAGAGGAACAAACCATATGGAATGGGAAAAGACATAGTCAAAGAACATGGAAGATAAAATTATGGGAAGTTGAAGCATTATGAATATAATACGAAGATGCATCATTGGGAAGGTAAGGAGAAAGGAAATTAAATGCCTCATCTTCAATCACAAGAATTATTTAATAAAGTGTGAATAGAAATTTAAGGTGGCACTGGGAAGGAGGGAGAGGACTGTACAAAACCAAAAACTCCTTGACCACACCAAGAAAAGAGTGCATATCACAAGGGTACCATGAAGAAAGTGAAGTGGTGATGGAAGGTTATGGCACAGGTGAGAAGGGAAGGATGGGAAATAGAATATATTAAAAAAAATTACAAGGCAATGCCCATCTTGACTAGTAAAGTTTATAATTTACAATAAAATTGAGTACAAAAGTAGAGGGGAACTGCACAAAATCAGATGTAGAGGAGAATAAAAGAAATAGTATGCCAAAATAGATGCACAGAGAAGGTAGGACCAATAAGAGAATTTATTGTGTAAGGATTTTAGGAAGAATTCTTTATAAGAAACTAGTTGGTGAATAAAGAGAAATAAGTCGAAGAGTGGTGAAAGAAGACATTGATTGAAAAAAAAAAGATACATTGTGGAGGCCAATGAACAAAGTACAACAAGATGAGGTTTAAAGTCATGAGACTGAATGAGTTTGGAATTTGAAGGGAAGCTATGCCAAGCCATATGAAATGGCAATGAAAAATTAAATCAAACGAAGGAAATTTTTTCCATGTAGAAAAAGGTATTCGATGGAGATTAAACTATTAAGCCTTTTCCAATTAAAAGTAGATCTAGAAATAGAGGAAAATGTGGTGTGAGATCATTGATGAAGATTTTTGTAGACCAGAAGAAAGGGGAGACGAAAAGTCTGATTGGAAAAAAAAAATGCATCAGATGCTTAGCAATTGTAATCAAATTTCCTTTCATGAAATATGAATAATGTATATTGATTTTGGTTTTGGAATTTGAGTAAATTTTTGAATGGAATTGTAAATCAATTTTTGGTTTATCATATAAACAAAGTCATTGTAATCTGAAATTTGGGTTTGAGTTGAGATCTATTTTTTGGTCTACATAAATAATGAAAGAGTATACAAAGGGAAATGAAAAAGTGGTAATTTCAATACAAAATTAAAGCATTCACTTCAACCACTCTAAAAGAAATGACAACACACATGAAAAACTTTGATGAAATTGATTATAAGCAACCTCCATATCCAAAAGAAATGAAAAGTATTTATTGAAAAGGTTACAAACTTATGAAACAACTTGGCCATAGTGGAAAAGGATGTGGTGCTAGAGAAAAAGGTATCTATTCCCCTATAGAGCCTAACATGAAAGAAACAACTAGTGATCTTGGTTATTTACCTTCAAAAGAAATGAAAGCATAAAAAAGACCTCCACTTAACATCAATTCTCTTACAAAAGATTCTTCTAAACCTACTTTAACTTTGGTGCATCCTGAATTGATAGATACTACATGTGGGAACATTTCATTAGACAAGCATCAAGTTGATACTTTATTTACTCATCATAATCAATATAACAATAGTTGCTACTACTTTCCATGTAATAGTTTTAGGATCCTATCATAATCACTATTGCATGTTTTAAACTCATTGCAAATAATTTCCTTTTTGCAATGAGTGACATACCATCATTCATCCCTAGCTCACCCTTGTCCCACACTTAGTGGGGGAAAGGGGTTAAGTAGCTTTGTCCTTGTGCATCACTTGTCATTATCTCTTTTGGCTAGTAGAATTCCTTCCATGTATATGTAAGAGAAAGCTTGGGATGTGGATGACCTGCCTTAAGTTTCCTCGCATATGACATACTTTTCTTTCTAGGTTTAGTATTGTATTTGTGGGGGAAACCCTTCCTTCCTATTTCATGATGCAACTTGCTTCATAAACATATGACTTGGCATATGGTTTCCTAGGAAAGCTCTCATCTCTTAGGATCAAAAAAATTGTCTACTTTAAAGAAATTTCTCACACTGATGGTGTAGAAACTACTTTAAAGTGGGAGCATACAACAATGTCATCTTTTGGAAAATTTAATGGTGTGATTTTTATTTTTCTTTACAATGTGTCCTCTTCTTGGTCATGTCATTGGGTTTTATATTCTCTGAGAGTGTATGATCTACTTTCATGGCATGATGCAAAAAAGGAATCCCATGGGTGAAAATCTAACACTTTTGACTTGTCCTTTCTTGGAGACATTGGGTACAATGCTCCCTAAGAGGAAGACCATTACACGAACAAAGAAAAATACCCTTTACAAAAAAAATTACATGGCATTCTAAAAAGGCATTTATAAAAGTATTTTCATTGTGGTTCCTTATTAGAGTTATCATGGAGATAAATTTGGTATGGTTAGTATTTTGGGAAGTTGATGCATTGGAATGGTGGGAAGTCAACACACTAGCATGAATTTCCAACTAAACCACTTTGTTGGGACAAATCACGTAGTGGATAGACAAAAGTTCCACTACCCTAGAGTGAGCATACATATTTTGGGACAAACTCACCTCGCGGATGACTTGAAGTTCTATGGCACTAGAGTGAGGAGCGTGTGTTATGGACAAACAACCACCTCCTCACATCATGTTGAATCAGTTGTGTCTGATCCTTTTTTTTGTTTATTATTCTTGGCCTTTGATAGGGTATGATCATGTATCTTTTTTATTGATGTATACTTAAGTGTCTTAGATGCCTAATTTAGTGTGAGTTTGATATGGGTTCATCCTCTCACTAAAGTGGGGGAAAAATATAGTGATGGAAAAACTGGCCTTTTTCCTCGCTTGCTTGGAAAATTAACATTAAAACTAAACAAATGGTTTCTTGCACTAGTGTTGGGTAAGTGCAAGAAGTTGAGTCCACTTCTAGTGGAAGTGTCATTTTTCAGCTTTAAAATAGATAATCATTCATTTTCTAGAATAGGTACCCATTTTAAAGTGGGTAATCATTTTAAAAGGTTTGAAAATCACAATCCATTTTTCTCATTTGGATTTAGGCTTAGAAAAGGGATGGTAACCCAACCCTTAGCCTTAGACCTACAAGTACAAGGTCACAACAATATTGAGAGAAAAAATTGACTATGTCAATATGGTTGATGGGGTTTTTTAGAATTATTTTATGAAATTAAAAACCATTTTAGATGAGATTTTTTTGATTGGGTTTTTTCCAATTGGATTATTTTTTATATTTTTCAATTAATTTATGATGAAATGGGTCCATAAACTTGAATTATTAGGGATTTTTAGTATTTTAATATTTTTTATTAAAATATTTTTTGTTTTTTTCTATGAAAGCATAACCTAGAAAATTATTTTCAATTGAAAAAAAAGAATAAAAAAATGATAATTTTAGGTCATATTTTGCGTGATGTACACAACGATTTTTCAAAACACCAAATATGGCCAGTAAAAAATTAACCAAAAAAATTATTCAATAAAAAATTATAAAGAAATATAGAAAGTGTGTTGAAGTGAGTTATAAATATTTTCCAAAAAGATTTAGAAAAATAAGATTATTTAGGTCAAAATATGGATGACATACTTGTGCATGGTATAGTAAAAGAGGGTGACTTTTAAACAGTGGTTCTTAAAAAAACCTATTGAAAATCAATTTGTATCATCTGGGTATTAAGATAAATTATATATTTGCAAACTAGAATCTAAGTATCACATTTTATGATTAGTGATGGTTTTTAAGATTCCATATTTAAGTTCTTCAAATTTTAAGGTCAAATGTTACAAATTCTGAAAATCATGGAAAACACTTCCACTTTTTGGCTAAAATGCGGACTCAACTTCTTGCAAGTACCCTATTGTAATGTCTTGTAAACATTCACACTATTTTAAGACCTTTATTTAGCTAAATCATGCTTTAATTGGTCCTTTTCAAGGGTGTTGTGAAGTGTTGTAACACACTTTCACACTTTTCTAGGACTTATTTGCTTAATTAAACCTTATGGGCCCCTTCCTAAATAAAATAAACATAAATTTTACCTTGTGTAAGTGTTGTAAAGTTTTTAAAGGAACTTTCACATTTATCTAGGTGGTCCTAATTCATTTTGGTTAAGTGGAGTTATTAACCCCGTTTTAGGCCTTAATTTTGACACTTCTCGAAGATCTTTCATGACAATTATAAATTAAATATCAAAATATTTCATTGGGAAAAGTTTGGTCCTAGTAAGCTAAGTCAGGACCCATTCACATTGGAGTCTACTAAGCAGCTCACATTGTTTCTCCTAAGCAGTTCTAATAAGATCTAGGAAGTTTACAAGAGCATCCTTATAGAAAATTGGAGTCTACTAGAGCTTTTTCAAGGAATTTCAAGGCAGAATTCAAGTCATCATTACAAAAATTCAAGGATCATATCATCATGCCAAGGTTCTAATTGCCTTATCTTATGTTCATGTTTCATTATCTTATTTCATCATCTAATTTAATTACCTATAAGGAGTTTGACTGAGGCAAACCCCCTTTCACTAACAAATCAACAAGTTTGTTTTCCTTGAGTGTGTGATTGTAGATTTATAGGATGAAGAGGAAGATTATCAAGGTTGTGAAAATTGTAAAAGTTGCAAAGTTGTCATTCAAGGTGCAAGATCATGGAAAGTTCCCTAAAAATTGACTATTGACTTCCAAAACTTGGTAACAGGGATTTTGAGAGTGTAGAAATCAAATTAAAGGATCCTGAAATCAATTTTCTAAAACCCTAAAAAGACCCATTCACCCTTGAAGGTGAATGAGTCCTTCATAGCTCAAAAACAACTTTTTGGACATGTACAAAAACTTTTACACTCTAAAAAAAATCCTCATAGTTTCTATAATAGTTAGGGTCATTTTTTGATAGTTATTTACATCTTATTTTGCATAATTGAAGTTATATTGACTTGGAAAAACAAGTGATCTATCTCATATTTGGGATAGATCAAATTTTCCAACATTTCACTTATATTTTTCATACTAGTATATTTTATCACCTATAAAAGTTAGATGTGTTATTTTGACTCTTGATCACACAATATTTGACCCATATCTCTATTTTTCAAGATTCCAACAATATTGGAAATATATTTCAAATCTGTTCACAACTATCCATGTAATTTTTCTAGATTTTTCTCCAAATAAATTTTACTTATTATTTCTTGTTTTCACATTTTGGTGAATTACTCAAACATTTTAGCTCTTGGAAAATTTCCATTTGTGTGGGATAATTCACTTTAGTTTTTTTTTACATGTATTTATGATATTTTTCCTAAATGGGAGTTTTTGGCACCTTTTGCATGCAATTTCTCCTTTGTAGACACAAAGAGATAAATTTTCATTATAGTGTATACTTTTTGGGGAATTTAACACATCTTGCTATGTATTTTTTACTTGCACTATGTTATAAAGTGTCATGGATGGGTTGTGAGTGCCTTTATTTTTTCTTCACACATTTTTCAAGTGAGTGTTCCTTCAATAATAGCATCAAATCTTAGTGATTCATGCCTCATACATTTGTGCCTAGCTTGTAGAACCTTTTATTTGTAGGTACTCTTTTCTGCATGTTCAGATATTCTTGGTTCCCCTTTATACACTTTTTGTTGTCTAATAGTTTTATTTGACCTATCTTGGATCTCCCTTTTTGTATTATGGGGGGGTTTTTGTTGTTGGTCCTAATGGTTCATTGCTTTAATTTTGATTGATCTATGTATTTAGTTATTGTTCTTCTGTACTATATGAATGCATTGGCTAGTTACCCATGCATTTCAATGAGATGAAGAATTAACCATATGGAAACTCTTACATTCCTATTTTTAGAGGGTGCCTTCCATTTTCATTTAGTAAATTTTCTTTAGACTATTGGTACATGTTCTATTTGTATCTTTAATTTTTAGATGTTTTCCTTTGTTTTCCATCTAATTCTAGTATAGTTTAAGAGGCTCATGTAGATTATTGTCTTCTTGATCTTGATCATTATTTATTTTAGAGGAGGTTCTTAATTTCAGCAATATAGAAATAATCTTTCAATAGTTGTATATATCTTCTTGGTGCTTCATGCATGTTCTTCATGTTCCCATTCTTTTTAAAACATTATTTTAGAGGCTTTTCAATCCTTAATTTTCCATTCTCTCTTTTGGGGAGGATTCTTCCCCATGATTTTCTCTCCTTTTCTCTAGTTTTGATAGATTATTTTGTTTGTGATGGGTACCTATAGTAATGGAAAAAGTAGCCTTTTCCCTTACTTGATTTGAAAATTTACATTCAAACAGAACTAATGATGTATTAGAGTGGTGTTTCAATGTTTTGTACACATTTACACTATTCTAGGACCTTTATTTGACTAAAACATGCCTTATTGATCCTTTGCAAAGGTGTTGTAAAGTTTTGTAACACACTTTGACACTTTTCTAATATGCATTTGCTTAATTAGGCCTTATGGGCCCCTTTCTAAATAAATGTACCTAATGTGTACCTTGTTTAAGTGTTTTAAAGTATTATAAGGAACTTTCACACTTATATAGGTTGTCTTAATTAATTGTGGTTAATTGGAGTAATTAACTTCCTTTTTAATTCAAATCTAGGCCTTAATTTTGACACCTTGTGAAGATCTATCCTAACATTCATAACTTAATTAATAAATTATTTCATTGGAAATTTTTTTGTCCTAGTAAACTAAGCCAAGACCTATTTTCCCTAGGTGATTAATGGGGCCTCCCTTAATAGGACCCCCCTTTTTAGTTGATATGGAATGGGTTTTTTACCCTCTTTCAACCCCTTGGGGTTATGTCCTAGTAAACTAAGCTAGGAACCATTTTCCTAAGGTGGTGAATATGTCCTCCCTTAATAAGACCCCCTTTTTGAATTTCATTCTAGTGGGAACTTAATAATGTTTCTTTTTAGATCTAGTGTCTGCCTTAATTATTTGAATTTTAGGGTTAATCTTCTAATTTAGTATAAATAATAGGTTATGTCACATAGTTTCATCCTAGAATTTCAAGCAATCAAGCATGATAGAAAATTGGAGTTCAAAAGAGCATTTCAAGAGCATTCATAAGGCATTTGAAGGAAGATTTCAAGAGTTTATTGCAGCAATTCAAGATCATCTCATCATATTAGGGGTTTGTAGTGTATCTAATGCATACCTTTGCATTTTCATACTTAATTTGGAACTAATTTAGCATGCCTTGCATTAATTTCCCTTTATGTCACTTGTTATGGGCCCCTAAGGCCCCTTTTTGTGCATCCCAAGGCATATTGCAACTTTAAACATGACCAAAACCCATAAGAAACCATCAATCTTGGTTACCCACCCTTTGAATTGGTAAATTAAGCCTTGTGAGACCAACACACCACCTAGGGCATCTTAGTCTTGGTGCCTTTATTTTTCAAAAATTAAGAGCGAGAAATGAAAATATTTGAATTGATTTGACCTTTTGTTGGCCTTTGAGATACAATAATCAGGTTATTAGGTAGAAATTCCTATAAAAGTAAGATTGATGCCCCACATAAGTTGACACGATTTGAGACAAGACACATAAGTTGAGCAAGTTGAAGGAAGTTTCAAAGTATTGGAGAAACCTTCTAGTGTTTTTGTAGGTTTTTCAAGTCTAGTTTATAGCCAAGGTCTAGAATTTCCAAGGATTAGTAATGGATGCCTATTTTGGATCATGAGATACTCTAAGTTGGAGATGCAACTAACCATTTTTCCAAGCCAAAGGATGTATTTCTTGATTGATTTCATCTTCCATTATTGCTCTATTTTCTGCCTAAGGAAGGTACATTTCATGTTTGTGACTTGTTAGGGTGATTAGAGATCTCCTTCATAGGCCATTTACATCTGCATCTTAGGAATCTTATTCTAACACATTTGAATAGGGTGTCCTCATGTTCTAGCTTGCATAATATTAGACACAATTAAAATTAGGGAACACACACATTTCCATTTTTAGATTTATGCTTTTTCATCAAGGTATAATTACCAAACAAGGGGTTTGACTAAGGAAAACCCCCATAAACAATCAATCCAAATTCCTTTGTTTTGTAGGTTTCTTTGTAGGTTCAGATCTGAAAACTTGGTCAAGAATAAAGTGTAGATCTTAAGCTTCGACACCAAACTTAGAAATTATAGAGATTTAGAATGGGACTAATATGCCAGCATGGGCATCTTAGTCCTCCCAAGCTTATCTTCGAAAGATTCCTTCAGGTCTAGTTCCAATATCTGAAGACTTCACATTTGCCTCAAAATATAGTACCAGGATTAATACTCCATCTTGAGCATCTTTGTCCTCCATAGCATTTCTTGACAACTTCTTTGCATTTTTGGAATCCTCACAACATCTCCATGTCTCCCAAGTACACAAGTATCCTAACTTCTATTTTTATCATTTTTGTATTTTATTTATCTTTCTAGGTTATTTAGCATTTATTTGCATATCACATTGTGTTTTCCAACATTTTCTTTTCCAAGCATTTGCTTGGTGGTGAACCCCTTAGAGCTAAAAAAATCCCCCTCCTAGGTCCTTCCTAATTTAAAATTGTATCACCCTATGAGGTTGCTAGTTTATTCAATTGGGAGTCCAAGGACATCTTTGAATAATTTTTGTGGAGAAAATGAGATATTCATTATCCATTTTCCCTTAATCATTTTGGTGAACCTAAATTTTAAGCATTTCTTTTTTATTTGGAGTCCATTAAAGTCCTTAAATAGAGATTGCATTCATTCTTTCATTGTATCTTGCATTAGTGAAAGTACATCTAGGGTTTCTTGCAATTTACATTAGTGAAACTGTATTTAGGGTTTCCTATATTTGCATTAGTGAAAGTGCATATAGGTTGCATGTTTACTTTATTGCATCATTTAAATTCATTGAAAAACTAAAAAGTTATTTTTTATTCATCCTAATTGCATTTAGAAACATTGTTATTGCATTGAAAATTAAAAAAATTGCATTCAAATCTTTCATTCAATTGGTTGTTATTAGTTACTTTTTTTTATATCCATTTGCACAATTTCCTATTTTGAAACATCAAGTCCCTTGGTGGGAAACTTGGGAACACTTTTTTCAACTCAGATATTTTAGTTTTTCTAAGAAAAATGTTTACTAGGAATAAAACACCCTTATTGGTATCTTAGTCCCCCTCAAGATTTTTGGTTCAGAATCTTGTCTAAGTTTTGTGTTGTCTATTCCAATGTCTAGAATCTTTGAATTTCATTAGGACCAAGATTCCCTTCTTGGCATCTTAGTCCCTATGTAGTTTGAGGTTACAGTTTCTAGGATTAAACAATGTGTTTCTATGCTTCTATTTGTTGTAGTTAGTTTGTTGTTTTAGTTTTCCAATTTACTATTATATGCATTTTCATATTTCATGTATACAATTTCTTGATAAAGATAGCTTGTTAGTTTTGCATATTTGTTGTAGAATTCATTCATTAAGAAAATCAAAATATTAAACCAAAAACTTTAAAATTAAACATGCATAGAAGTATGGTTACTTAAGCATGTTGATTCCCTTTTTCAAAGTTAACTTAGATCTCAAGCCTTTATTAGTGATGACCTTGATA
>VDFB02266610.1:36820-73612 GCA_007258455.2 Sequoia sempervirens
CCCCACTTTAAAGTGGACACTACACCATTACTATGAGAAATTGATTTAAAGTAGTCAATGTTTTTGTCTTAAGATATGAGATCCTTCCTCTGAAAACCCAATGCCAAGACATATGTTTCCAAAATAAACTAAAACATGAAATAAGAATGAAGGAGGGGTTGCCCCCAGAAATACAATGCTAAACCTAGAAAGAAAAGTATCTCACATGCAATCCAAGTTAAGGCATTTCGTCCACATCCCAAGATTGCTCTTATATATACAAGAAAGGTGGTTAATTAGCCAAAAGAGACAATAAAAAAATGACATATGAGGACAAGGCCACTGAACCCCTTTCCTCCACTTAGTGTGGGAAAAGGATGAGCCTAGAATGGATAATGGTATGCTGCTCCTTAAAAAAAGGAAATGATTTGTAATTAATGTAAAACATGTAATAGTGAGTATACTATGATCCTACAACTATTGCATGGAAACGAGTGATAACTATTGTTATTGATTATAATGAGTAAACAAAGTATCAACTTGATTCTTGTTTAATAAAATGTTCCCACATGTAGTATCTATTGGTTTAGAATGCACCGATGTTAAACATGCACTAGAAGAATTAAGTGAAGTTTTTTTGATGGTTTGATTTCTATCAAAGGACAATAACTGATACAAGTCATTTTTTTTGTGTTAGGCTCTATCGGGACACAAATGCCCTATTCTCTAGCACCACATGTCCTTTTCTGCTATAACCAAGTTGCTTCATAAGTTTGTAACCTTTTCCATATATATTTTTCATTTGTTTCAAATTCAAAGGTTTTTCATAATCACCTTTATCAAATTTTTTTGTGTATGTTTTCTTTTCTTCTAGAGTGGCTGAAGTGGATGCTTTTGAATTCTGTGTTGTCATTACAACTTTTTCTTTTCCATTTTTAGACTCTTTGTTTATGATCTTGTATTATCCAATGAATTTAGGTATGAAATCAAAGGTTTCCCAACCATCTCCTAATAATTTTCTGACCACTTCAATATGCTTTTCCTTTTCTTTCTCGACATGTAAACAAATTTCAAGTTTAGGGTCAGCTTGATTGTATACACTTTGTTATATATGTGAGAAATGTCACTGTAGCTTGGTTGCTATGAAATAGTATCATTATTGAAATTCCTTTTATGTGGTTCTAAGATAAGCTCAAGTTTATTTTGAACTTGTGGTTATTGTGAAGGTGGATGAATGATAAGTTGGGGCTTATGTCATTCAATATTTAGAGGACTTGAAGGAGATCTAATGTTTATAGCCTCAACACACTTGTCCTTTTTTTCATTATCTCTTAGCGAAGGGGATTCCAATGTCACTTCATCATCTCTATCTAAGGACATGTGTTATTGTTCTTATTTTATTGCATCATGATATCTTCCCTAGTAGAATAATTTTTAGGAGAGAAACAAACTATATTTTCATGAAATTCATTGTTTAGTTGCTCTAAAGTGAGCTCATCAAAAGTAAAGTAGTTATCAATGGTTGGATTTTAGTTTTTACCAATGATGCCATTATATTGTTAAATAATGTTTTTCCTAAGGAAATAGAGGAAAATAGGACTCACAATTCTCATTAGAAGGTTGGGTGCTTGATTCATGTTGGGTCCACCATAATGTTAAATATAAAAAGTAGGGTTTATCATCATAAATGAAGAAGATGAAAAACCACTAAATATTTTTCTTATTAAAATATTCAATTATGAGAGACAAAAGATGCAAATAATAATTAGAAACTAACCCTTACTATTATCGCAAGTATGAGGGAATTTGTTAATGCATAAAATGTTGTGTACCTTGTTGTAAGAAGCCTACTTCTAGGGAACAAAGGACTCATTCACCATTAGTGGTGAATGGGTTCATGTGAGGGTTTCTCAAACTAAGATGACAGTTCTATTTTTTTATGTATGTACTCTCAGATCCTCATTTGTTAGCTCTTGAAAGTTTGAAATTAATTTTTTAGCTTCCTTCCTTTGTTCTTGCACTATAAATGACAATCTTGTAAGTAACTTGAAATTTTTTGCAATTTTTCTCCAAATTTTTCTCTTCAACCTAAAACCTGCAACCACACATGCAAAAGGAGAAAAATGTTGTTTGTTTGGGGAAAGGGGTTTTCCTTGGTCAAACGCCATTTAGGTAATTAAACTAATTGATGAAATAAAAAATTGAAACATGAAACATGGAATATGTAATTAATGATAGCTTGGATGTTGTCTTGAAGTAAAAATATGCATATGAGAATGAAGTGGCCATGGGGAATGTAGATCTTGATCTCAAATAGATGTGAAACAATGCTTACAAGAAGGATCTTCAATGCTTCATAAAAAATCTTAGCTCAGTCCCATGCATGAATGCATTAAAACTTGATTAAGGGAAATATGGATATATGAATATCACACTTTCTCCATAAAAATCATTCAAAGATTTCCTAGGAGTCCCAATCGGAATGACTAACAATCTCACAAGATGAGTCAATTATGAATTTAGAAGGACCTAGGAGGGGGATTTTTCATCTCTAAGGGTTTCACCACCAAGCAAATGCTTGGAAAAGAAAATGTTGGAATACACACTGTGATATGCAAATGAATGCCAAATGACCTAGAAAGATAAAAAAAATACAAAAACTATGAAAATGGAAGTTAGGATGTGTGTACTTGAGAAGTATGGAGATGTGAGGATTCTAGCATTGCAAAGAAGTTGTCAAGAAATGTCAGGGAAGCCAAATACACCCAATCTGCTATATTAGTTTGAAACATATATTTTTTGCACCCACTTGCTTTCTAACTCTCATAGGGTTTTTCACCTAGAAGGAGAAAGATGGGCTAAAAATGCTTATGTTACATTCAAATTCAGTGCAATATGGATATAGTAAGGATGTAATATACATATATGTAATGCTTGAATGCAAGAAATGAATGAGATTGATTGACTAATGAATAGAAACTAAAGGAAAACAACTTGTTTAAAAACACATTGTGTAATGCAACAATGAACTAGGAATGAATGCAAAACTTAATAGAAATGAACCAAACTAAAAGTGTGCACCTATAATGTGGATGGAGACTAGAAATTTCCTCTGAAATATTGATGATACTAAAATTTAGGCATGGTGGGACACATTCACCATTCTAGGTGAATCATTCCTAGTTCTGCCAAATTGTACCAGAGCTGATTTTTGAAAAAAGGGTACTCAAAAATGTAAAAATCCAAAAATTGACCTTGGGGTGGAACTCATTATCTATCCTTAGAAAGTGAATCCACTTTTGAATTTCTAACTTTTCAAATGTGGATTCTGAGGTGTTCGATTTGCACTTTGATGCCCTACAGGTGTCTGCTTCTGAAACTCTAATTTATGGGTCTAAAAATGAATTTTTGTTGATATTTTGAATTCATGAATGAGTAGAAGACTTTAGAAACCTTGAAAATTGATCTTCAATGATTCCTAATATTTTACGAGACCTAAATCTACAAACACACAAGAAGAGAAGAAATGTTGAATGTTAGGCCATGAGGGTTTCCCTTGGTAAAACCCTATTTAGGTAATTAAGCCAAAATGATGAAACGAAGTAATGAAAAATGAAAAAATGGAATAAATTACCTTGACATGATGATTGATCTTGAAATTCTACAAAAAAAAAAGTAGATTTGGCCCTTGAATGCTTTAGGAAGCTAACTTGATGACTTCTAATGAAGAAACCCTAGCTTGCTTGACTTGTATGAGAAGATGAAAGATGAATTAATGATGAGAGATGTAAGAATGAGTTGTTTGATGTAAAATGAAGATAAAAACACTTATTTATAGTCATTTGTGCCTTAGTATCCTGACTATACCTCATCATAGGCTGACATGTAGAAAAATTGAACTTAAAACCTATTTTTTCCTACTCAAACCTCAAAAATGACTCAAAATGGGACTCATTCGCCACTAATGGTGAATGGGTCCCACCTAGATGGGACTAATTCTCCACTAATTGTGAATGGGTCCCATGGGGTTCATTTTTGATAGTTGGCACGTCAAGAAGTAAGAAAATTAGGCTTATATGATGACTATGTTAGTTATTAGATCAAGTTATGCCTCAAGATGCACAATAATGGTCAATTAAGACCTATTAGTGATGATGAATTTTTTTAATAGGGATTGGGACACATAAATCAATGTGAAAGTGTGATTAGATACACTTTACAACACTAAAATTAGGTCCACATAGCCTTGAAGGGAACACAAACCAATGTGAATGCGCAAGACACATTACAAAACTAGCTTTTGTCTTGCTGACTGGTGTTGTTGCTATGACTTGTGGTGTTCATTGTAACCCTCTGCTGAGTGGGTTGGTCTGGCCGTCAGGCCATTCTTATCAGATAGCGGGGAGACTTTGGGTGACAAGTGGTGATCGGGGAGACTTGTGGCAAAAGAAGTTTTTGGGGAGAGACTTGGACATTCGGTATGTCTCATACTGACAAGGAACATCTCACCGATAGTTATACACTTGTGGTCATCAAAGTAACTCATATGTTTTAGTCTAAAGTCTTGCCAATAATGAGATGTCTCATTGATAGTATTCACTTGGAGTCTTTGAGGTAACACAGAGGCTTTGCTATGAACTCTTGATGACATATCTTTGTCTCACTAATGCTCATTGCAGTAACATGGAAATCTCGGTAAGAAGTCTTGCTAAAGGTTGGTTCTCTCACTGATGGGTATGCACATTAGTGTAACCTCCTCGCGATAGCGGTAAGTCTTTCCAATGAGTGTTATTTTTGGTATGACTTGAAGTCACAGTGTGATCTCTTGGTGAATGGTGATAGTCTTGCTGATGGAAATGCTAACATCTATGTGACTTTGGAACTTTGGTATGATGTATCATAAAAAATGATGGTCTTTCTAAATAGCAATACAAGTGATGATCATCGTTATGAGGTCTTGGCGACAAGGGGAAGTCTAAGTGATAGTTTGTGAACTCAGTGTAGCCTCTTGCTGATAGTGATGACTCTTGGCGATATTGACAGTTAGGTCTTGTGGCATCAAGGATACATGATTAGTGTCTCACTGACATGTGAGTACATTGTGAACACCTTTGACCAATTGGGAGACCATCCTACGTGGTGTGTCGTCAACCAATCAAAGAAGCAGAATGGGAACCTTTGGAAGTTGGTCTGTTGTGGCAGTTATGTGAGGAAGTTCAATGGACAAGGGTGACATGGATATACTCCGTAGTTGTAGATGATGTTAAGTTGGATTGCTGGATGGTTTGATTAGCAGTTGGATGAACAATTTTTTGAACGGTTCGATGAGTGATTAGTGTATGCATTTTATTATGAGAGCATTGTAGTGTGAATGTTCTATACAAGGTTGGTCATTGTGAAAACTACAGCAATTTGACATTAGAGAGTCAAGCCCATACTCTATATGTAATTTCATTACTATAATGCAAAGGGTTTTTTGTTGATGTGGTGGGTTTTTCTCTAGTCAGGGTTATCCCATGTAAATTTGGTGTTCATGTGTATATGTTATTTCTTTGTTTTTGTTATTTATTAGAAGTGCATCTTAATTGGACTGTAATTGTAAAATTTAAAAAGTCTCTCTACATTCTTCCCTGAGGTTTTGACATTAGGAGAGGTAGTTCCACACCTTACCTTTCCTTACAAGTGGTATCAGAGCCTGGCTAGTTGTGTTATCCTTGTGTGTACATTGGGTTTTTTGAGTCAATTTTTGTTCAGTGGGAGACTCGTAAAAATTTGGTAATTTGAATTACAGGTTAAGATGGCTAGCACGCCAGGAAAGATTGAAATTGAGAAATTCAATGGCAACAATTTTGAGTTGTGGAAACTTAAAATGGAAGATCCATTGGTTGATCCTAATCTATGGCTTGCCATGTCTAGAATGAAGCCTATAGGAATGAAGCAAGAACATTAGGACCTTGCAGATAGAAAATCGAAGGGATTGATAAGGCTATGTTTAGCAGACTCTGTTCTTCTGAATGTTCATGAAGAAAAGACAACATCTTCCTTGTCGAAAAGATTGGCATCTATTTATTAGGGGAAATCCTTGGTGAATCAATTTTTCTTCAGGAAGAAGTTGTATGCTTTGAGAATGTAGGAGGGAGGATTTGCTGCTGATCATTTAAATGCTTTCAACATGTTGATTGCACAGTTAACATCTGTGGGTGTGAAGATTGATGAAGAGGATTGTTGTATGCTGTTATTGTGTTCTTTACCAAATTCTTGGGATCACCTAGTGATGGCTATTGGGAGTATAACATCTAGTTTCAAGATGGAAGATATTGTTGCTTCTTTGTTATCAAAAAATATGAGAAGAAAATCTTCTGAGATGGAAAAGGAGGCCCTTGCTATTAGAGGAAGGTTGAAAGATAAAGGAAAGAAGAAGGACAAGAAGTCCAAATCCAAATAACAAGGGAGTTCAAAGTCTCCTAGTAAGAAGTCCAAGGTGAACTGCTAGAACTGTGGGAAACTTGGTCATGTCTGAAAGGATTGCTAAGAGGAGAAAAAGAAGAAGAAGAAGAAGAATTCTTGTGAAATCAAAATATTTAACCTATTCTAAGCAATTAAATGCAATGGAAAACATAATGAAACACCTCAAGATTAGCCTAAGGAATTTGAAAATACAAAGAGGAAAATGTTAAATGAAGATAAATGATTATACCTTCCTCCTTACAGCTGAAACTCCTTGGTTGGCTCTTGATTTGGATTCATATGTATGCTCCTTGATGGCTCTTGATGTGGCTAAAAATGAAGGATTTGATTATATGTTTGGATGTAAATGCAAGTGAATGTAATTGAAGGCTAGATGAGTGCACAAAATGGCAACATGTAGTTATAAAATGGCTAAGTCCTCCAAATGCCTTAGAGAAAGAGGTATTTATAGAGAAACTTGAATTCTCTAGAGAATTCAATGGTTGGGATTTATCTAACAAGGCCAAGATGAAGGGCTAAGGTGAGTTGAGGACTCACAAGCCCTCACACTTGACATGTGGATTGTGAGATGGCTAAGAGGAGGTGAGGTGTAAATGAGGTGGCCAAAAGGTACATGAGGTGGAGGAAGGACAAGTACCTTCCAAGTACCTTGGAGAGTGAGAAGATCTCCTCAAAAAGGAATTTGTTGTCCCCAAGTGAGAGTAAAGGGACATTTGAGAAATTTTGGAATTCCTCAAAAAATTTCATGGGAAAAGGAGAGGTGGTTGGAGAAATAAATGTGAATTAAAAATTCACATTTTTAGGAGAGTCTAAAGGATAAGAGAGGGTCTCCAAAAAGGTGGGAATTGGTCACATGTGCATGAGGTGACATGTCAAATATTCTAGAAGCCTTGGAAAGATAAAATGTCAATTAAAAATTTACATGGGGAGGAGAGAGACATAGGATGAATAAATGAGAATTAAAAATTCTCATGGGAAGGAGGGTCAATGTCCAAAAAGGAAAAATGGAAGAATTGACCAAAAACTAGTGCTAAAAATGGTTAATGACTTTGATTTGTGCAAACACTTGATTATGATAATTAATGGAAGATTAGAGACAAGTGGCAAATGTAGGAGGATGTGATATTAATCCTTGATTAAGAGGATGCACACCCTAAATATGAATTAATTAAATTAATTCATATTAGAGATGGATTATGGAGGATGTGACAAGGAGTGAGAAAAGAAGAATTAATTCAATATATTAGGATAACTAAATTAAATAAATTGGTGTATTTATTTAATTTAGAGAAGATAAAAGCACCAAATAAAGTATTTAATTATTAAATTAAACACTTTAAGAGTCTTATGTGAGAAGTAAAATATAAATTAATATTGACATAATTGATGAATAAAGGGGGAAATTTGATCATACGGGAGTGATCAAATTTTGGTGTCTACATTTTGCCCCTCTTCGAAATATTGTTAAAATAACAATGTTTCGAAGAAAAATAAATGTCGGGGATGAAGAAAGGGATAGGGATTGATGCCCCAGCCTGACAGAGAAGAAGAGGGATGCCCTAGTGCCTGGCTTGAAATGGATGGAAAAAAGTGATAGGGTATGCCCCCTCGAAGGAGAAGGTTAGAGGGAAAGAGCTGACGACTATAAAGAAATGGAAACCGATTGGATAGAAGACAAAACAAGAAAATTTCCTTTCAATGCGTCGGTCGTCTCGGTTTACAAATGGGTATGGCCCTCACAGAGGAAAGAGAGTTAGTGAAAGGAAGAAAAATTAAATAAAGATAAATACTTTATTTAAAGGGTTAAAGGTAGTGAAAGTACAGATGTATCCCGTATTCTGTAAATGCAGTGAAGAGAGGAAAAGAGATGGAGCAACCATGCTGCAAGATCATGACACTGAGATCACTCACCGAGTAGATGAGTTGCGGAGACAAAGGACCCACTTCGCGGTGCCCCGCAAGGTGAGTATGAAAACCCATGTTATTTATTTTGAATATTTAAACATATTTTGTAAGATATTCAGAAAAGTATCATATGGGTTTGGTGGATGGGGGAAATGGAAAAATGGATAGGTTGCCAAATTGGCAAACAATAGGTAGAAAAAAAAATTTGGGGGTGGGGACATGGGCAAAGAGGCACGCCATAGTGGGGCATATGCGCCCTGGGCATGGGGCGGACATGCCCCATCTGCAGGGCAGACATGCCCCGCTAGGGCAGAGCCACCTCAGTGGTGAGGCAGACATGCCCCGAGTGGTGGGGCGGTCACGCCCCGCCAGGGCGAGGCTGCCCTAGCCTCAGGGTGGACCCGCCCCCATAGCTTGGCGCAGACACACCCGAAGCTAGGCGTGTAGCCACCCTGAGATCTAAGGGAAGACATGCCCCAGGATGGGGCGGAGTCACCCCAATGGGGTGGACATGCCCCGCGACAGGGCAGCCATGCCCTGCAAGGGTGGAGCGGCGGACACGCCCCGGGAGGGCAGAGCTGCCCAGACAGGGTAGAGCTGCCTCGGGAGGGCAGAGCCACCTCGAAGGGACGGAGCTGCCCTAGGGGGGTGGAGCCACCCCGAAGGGACAAACATGCCCCGGGGAGGGGGGAGTTGCCCCGGGGAAGGGCGGACACACCCCGAGGGGTGGACCGGCCATGAAAAAGAAAAGAAAAAAGAGGGATGGGGCAATGGATGATAGAAAAAAGAGACTATCCTGATGGAGGGAAATATGAGCATGAGGGGAGAATAAAAGTAAAGATGGTCTAGGGCCAGGAAGATTGTGTACTAATAAATGGTTGATGTGGATGCAGAGCTTAGGGTGGATACAGACACATGAGTGATGGTCGGATGCACTAACAGTGGCTCTAGCAGCGATGATGGGTGTGGATCATGCAACCCTAGAGAATGTGGGGTTACTACATTTTTTAGAGGTACCAGTGATGAGGGCTCATCGAGTGATGCTGATGGCCCTGATAAAGAGACAGAGCTCAAAGACATCAACATTTTGGCTGCCGATAGGGTAGGTGATGGTGATGCTAGAGGATGTATGGCACATCCTAAAGCTACCAATATTAGGGATTTTGTTGAGTGATGTGGTTTCAAGCGGGGATTGTGGTGTCAAGCGGGGCCAAGTTAAGGATGACTATGATAGTACTATTTGGTCATGTTGCCCTGCTGCTACAGGGTCAGCAGTTGGATCTAGATGGATACCTAACAGTGGGAGTACCAACTTTGCCTTTATTCTTAGCTGGGTTGATCAGTGGGGTATTGCTGCCAGATTGTAGCAGGTGGTATTATAGTTTGTTGTTCATGGAGGTGATTTGACATATTGTGGAGTGGTGTGAGGGATAGATTGCATGGGGTGCTTATGTCCTAGCCCAGCTGTATAGAGATATTTATCTAATTTGTTATCGGGAGGTAGTGAGTTTGACACATATGACCTTGCTACAAGTGTGGGCATGAGAGCATATTATGGTGATGAGACCGATTGTTATTTGGGAGGGAGATGTGGATGATAGAGAGCCACTGGTATGGAGGTATGGAGAGGTGAGGGGCTAGGTTATTCATCATAGGTGGTTGGGAGTTGTGGAGGGATGGAGGAGGATGATAGATGATTTGGAGGAGGGAGACATAGTGTAGCAAACTTATATGCATTGACGCTTCAGGGGATGGAGAGAGCAGACTCTGAGACAGAGTGGGTATTTTATAGCTCAGTGTGTCCTGATTGGGATTCTTCCACAAATAGTGGAGATGCACTAACTAGATAGGGTGCTGAGACAGTTTAGGTAGACACAAGATATTCCTGGTGTGCCAGTGATGTTTCAGTGGCTCACTAGAGAGCAACCATGGGGGTGTACGATTAGTCCTACAGAGGCCAGAGCATCATGGGCAATGATAGTGTAGGTAGCCTATCCTAGGAGATGTGTGGGAGTAGAGGATGCAGGAGTGACAGAGTGATATGACCAGTGGTTTCACAACCACCTATGGGAGAGGATTACACCATTGGTGTTGATTGTAGGAGCTATCAGATTTGGATCAAAGGATGAGTGGTGTGGGGCTAGAGAGGGAGTACGCCAGGAGGGTGGGAGAGGTATCGAGCCAAAGATGGGAGAAGAGAGGATGGAGGCAGTGGGACGGGTAGGTAGGAGGAGGAAGGGGACCAGAGGGCAGCAGAGGAGGGTGAGAGAGGTGATACAATGGGAGAGGAGGAGAGATTCAGAGCTAAATGCAGGAGGATAGGAGGGTAGGAGAGATCCAGAGTTAGATGTGGGAGGACAGGAGGGTAGGAGAGATCTAGAGCTAGATGCAAGAGGATACAAGGAGTTAGAGGTGGAGATGATACATGCAGTGGAGGGTAGAGGGGGTTGGCAGACTAGTATAGGGGGTAGAGTACGTCAAAGGAGAGTGTTGGTAAGGACGAAGTAGGGAGAGGAGAGACAGTAGGATGAAGGTCAGGAGGAGATGGAGGCCATGAGTCAGCCAAAGTTGATAGCGGGCAGGAGGTGACTAATGAGGGTACAGACCTTGACAAAGAATGAGGGTGCCCGAGAGGATACTGAGGCCAGGAGTCAGCAAAGAGGATGGGGAGTGGGGGACGGCAGAGGGGGGTAGGAGCCTCCTATTGTAGAGATAGGGGAGAGTGAGGATGAGGAGCAGCCAAAGATAGGAGAGCCACAAAGATTGATGAGAGTGGGGAGGCATGGGCAGCCATGAAGAGTGCGAGTCTGTCCTTCCATGGAGGAATTTTTGGGTCAGCAGGAGGAGGAGGATAGGGAGAGTGATGAGGCTATGGAGATAGATGGTGATTTGCTAGATATGGATGCTTGGGATGTAGAGCCATTGGTAGTGGTTCTCGTCATTTCCTTAGGGGATTCGACTGTGTAGCCGAGAAACACTATGGAGAGTCTTTAGAGTATAGATCAGAGGTTGAGGGAGGCAGAGGTAGAGGTGATTAGACTCAGAGTCGAGCTATCAAGAGCACCAGTAGTAGGTCAGAGGACTGGTAGATTTATGGTAGAGGTGATGTGGAGAGAGAGGGAGGTACTATTGGCTGACATACAGGGGCTACAAGATGAGTTAGCTGCTATTAGTTAGGACTGTGATAGACTACAGGCGGAGATAGTTATTTTGTAGGCCAGAGGGGAAGCAGTGGGGATGACTGATCATGTATCAGTAGGTAGTGGGTAGCAGGTGGATGATCTCTCCAGTGGGAGCAAGATGAGTTATAGGACAGAGTGTTTTGCTTAGAGTAGATGGTGGGAGAGATGGGGGTGATGTAGGAGAGGGAGAGATAGGTGAGGGAGTAGGTTCGTATTATGCAGACAGAGAGAGATGTAGCATAGGCACGGGTACAGGCAGTGGAGGCAGAGAGGGATACATCGCAGGTGAGAGTTCAGATGTTGTAGGATGAGAGAGAATTGTTAGAGGCACAAATTCATTCTCTTCAGAGAAGAGAGGAGGCAACCTTAGAGGTATTAGTATTGTAGGGTGAGCGAGATGCAGCATTCTCAAGAGTCCAAGAGCTGCAGGGGAGAGAGATGGAGTAGTGGTTCAGGTGTAGGCTGCGAGATATTGTAGAGATGCGTCGAGGAGGCGGGATCATGATGGCGCAAAGGTATGGCGATCTATGCAGGGCAGTGATGTGATAGGGAGAGATACATATAGATTGCAGAGGGAGAGGGATGTAGCAGTAGCCAGGGCGATGGCTGCTGAGGAGATGAGAGATTGGATGCAAGCGAAGATGGAACAGTTATGCTTATCCTAGGAGGCCTGAGAGTAGGAGAGGAGGATGATTATGAGGGATCAGGATAGGTATCGCTAGGAGTGGAATTCCACTCGGGTTCAGGTTGCGGAGTGAGAGGAGAATGCGAGAAAGGTAGGATTTTGGATGGCCGCATATTATCATTCAGTTATAGACCCGACCCAGCGGAGATTTCAGTATACTCGTCAGGAACTCTAGATGCCAGTGCCATCCCAGTCACTGGGGACATAGACTCGAGGTTATAGTGATTCACCGAGTGCTACACCAGTTAGGAGATTAGTACCGGATTCTCCACAAAGATCAGACATGGGTAGCTCATTCTGGAGGTGACAGGTTACAGAGTTTTTGATAGATGTAGGGTGGAGCATGTAGGATTTATTGACAGAGATCAGAGAGGTTCCAAATCTCTGGATTTTGTATTTGATTATGTGATGAATATATGATAGATTTTGATGTATGTGACGCACACATTATATTATTATGACATGAGATAGTTCTTATTGGCATTATGTAGTATGTTTCCTTTTGTTATGGGTGACTGTATATATGTTTATATGATATTTCCTGCTTAGCTAGATGGGTATTTTGGATCATTTATACATAGGTGGATGATTTTAGATATTTGTGGTGGTATACACACATGTTGCATTTATGATGATTTATATGTATGGATGTTTAGTCAACTTATTTATTATGTATGTATATGTGTATGATGGATTTTGTATGGACATTTTACATATGCAGGATGTGATGTATGATGATTCTAACACTTTGTGATGCAGGTGGTGATGTATGCATGGATCTAACATGTGGTGATGTAGGTGGCGACGGATGCGTGGTTAATAGAGTGATTTTGATATGCAATAATGATTTTTTAATTATATAGGAAGTAACATACAGCAATAAGTGCCCATAAGGACTACCAGGATAATGGAAAGTGGGTATGTAGTGTGTGAAAATGGGTGTCATTTGGCATCTATCAAAAATCATGAGTATCCTGAGAAGAATGGGAAAGAGGGGGAGAAAGTATTTGCACAACCAAAATCATAGGGTGAATGCAATGCAAGAAATGATGAGATGCAATCCTAACATGAGTTTCCATCTTTGGAGTATTGATATTTTCTATAGCATAAGATACCAAATACCCTGATATATAAGACCAGGGCTAGTAGGCATCAATGCATGAAACAAACACAGCAAGCAAAAGGGGGATACCCCAACACCCCAGGGTCACGATGACCTTGGTTGGGCTAGGCATTGGGATAACCACAAATAGACAAGGATGCCCCCATGTAACACAAGACCCCATGGATCCTGGTGGGTACTACTTGGGACAACCTAAAAAGGAAGCAACAAAGAAAAGACCAAGATGAACCCATATGTCAACTAGTCAAAGCACACCATGATATGATGGATCAAGGTGAACATGACAAGTGTTGATAATGAGCTCAAATGACAAATAAATTCCAAAACATCAAAAGATCACAATTAAAAATCAAAACATCCTTTTCCATAGGATCAAGGTGATGGATAGGATCGATGTGGTCTGCTAGGAAGGATACATCCTGTTGATACTGATGATGGATACTAAACTAGAATGACCTAGTTTGACACCATATGCTTTTCATTAACTAAATCTTTTGGTAATTTATGGAGTTTATTTGAGAATAACAGGCTAGATGGAGACACAAACTAACACATCCTACAAACCTAAGGGCTCGGAGGCCGATCAAAGATTAGCCTTGCCTACGTGAAAGTGCAAAGCCCTCATAGTTCATAGAAAAATACCATGGATAATGTAGAAAGAAAGACAATGATGACCGATGATGACGGACATAAAACATGACAGAAAAATGCCCTGGGGGAGGATCAAATGACCAACCTTGCCTACGTGAAAGCGCGGGGGCAACGTAGTTCGATGAAAAGACCATGGAAAAAGTAGAAAGAGGACTGTGAAGGCCAAGTGATGGAGGATCAAAACAAGTTGATCCAAAATTCCCAAGGGGTAGATCGGATGATTAGCCTTGCCTACGTGACAGTGCAAGGGCAATGTAGTTTGACCAGTGATGTGAAAGGACAAGATCTAGATGGAGACTAACATGATGGATGATCCTACATGATGATACAGACTGACTGACAAAGGGAACGAAAGACACAAGCTCAATGTGGGATATAGAAAAGCTCAAGATGGAGGATAGGCTAGATGGGTCATCCAATGCTCAATCAATACATACCAAGTGGCCTAGGCTGAGGTGGGTGAGGATGATAGCATAAAATAATCAGGATGTTAGGTAGATAATGATTAAGCCCTTTATGGATGATGTCTATGACCAGGTTCTCACCATCCATACTTATCCAAGGTGCCACCAAGAGGTGGTTTTCACCATAAGATGAATTTATTTTTTGTTACTATTTTTTGGATTTTTTTGTTACTTTTTTGATTTTTTTGATTTTTTTTAATTTTTTGATGGGGTTACCAAGCAGATTTAGGTGTAGAACTTCTTCAATTGCATGATATTGATGGGTTCATCAAGGGGATCTCCTTCAAGAGTAGCCAACCTATATGCCCCAGATCCATATTTAGTGGCTATGATATAGGGTCCCAACCAATTTGCCTCAAATTTTCCTTTCTTGTCTTGGTCTTGCTTAGTGCATTGGTTCTCCTTAAGAACAAGCTCGCCCACCTAGAATTGTCAAGGACGAACCTTCTTATTGTAATTATGTTCTAGGAAATTTTGGTATGCTTGCAGATGATCATAGGCTTTTATTCTTTGTTCATCCAGTAATTCTAGCTATGCAAGCCGTGCAACTCTAGCATCTTCTTCGCTGATAAGATTCTTTAGAGAAATTATTAGTGATGGAAGATCAACCTCAATTGGAAAAATGGTCTCAGCACCATATAATAAAGAATAGGGGGTGGCACCTGTCGAGGTGCGGATGGATGTACGATATGCCTAGAGGGCAGGATGAATATGAAGGTGCCAATCTCATCTAGTGTTATTGACAACCTTTTTGAGGATATGGATAAAGGTCTTGTTGGTCGCTTCTGCTTGACCATTACTCTAGGGGTAATAAGGCATTAACCAATGGTGTTGGATATGGAAGGTGTCACAAAGGTTTCTCATGGCTTGGTTTTTAAAAGGTTTTCTGTTATCAGAAAGGATGGTGGATGGGATACCATATCTATAGAGAATATGGTAGAGGATGAATTTGGAAATCTGAGTACCGGTGATCTATTAAAGGGGCATTGCTTCCACCCACTTGATGAAGTACTCAGTTGCGGTAATGATGAGTGTATGGCCATCGGAAGATGGTGGGTAAATCTTTCCAATCAAGTTGAAACCCCATTGAGAAAAGGGCCATGGTGCTAGGAAGGGCTGAAGATCTTATGCTGGGGCGTGAATCAAATCTGCATGTTGTTGGCATGGAAGGCATTTCTTCACAAATTCGCAAGCATCATGTTCCAATGTAGGCCAATAATATCTAGCTCGTAGGATCCTTTTGGCCAGAGCCATACCATTCGAGTGAGCTCCACAAATACCACCATGTACTTCCATTAGTACCGTGCGGGCCTCAGTCTCATTCAGACATCAAAGGAGGATTCCATCATACCCGCGACGATAAAGTGTATCACCAATGATGACATATCGAGAAGAGCAATGAACGAAGGATTTGTGTTGATTACGTGTAAGATCTGGGGGTATGATATTATCATGGAGGTAAGTGTATATGTCTTGATACCAAGGGGAGGTGAGACCTACAATATCGCACACCATATCAGTCTCAAGAACATCATATGCAGGGATTAAAAGCTATTCAACAAGAAACTCACATTCTGTTCAGTCTTTAGGCATGTCAATCAAGGAACCAATAGTGGCCATTGCATCTACCACTTTATTATATACCTGAGGGATTTGGTCAAATTGTATGAAAGTGAAATATTTCTTGAAATCATCCACCATGCATTTATAGGGTAATAGTTTATCATCTTTCATGAGAAATTCATCATTAACTTGTCTAATGACTAGCAAAGAATCACCAAAGATGTTCAAATGAGTTATGTGCCACTGCTTTGCAATTCTAAGGCCGGTGAGGAGGGCTTCGTACTCTACCATATTGTTTGTACACAGGAATGCTATCCTGAATGATTTTGGGATGTAGTCACCTTAGGGGATGACTAATAGAATTCCTGCTCCAGATCCACTATGAGTGTATGAGCCATCAAAATATAGCGTCCAAGCTGGTGCTTCTATAAGTGTGTAGATTTCTTCATCTGGGAATTTAGTGTCTAGTGGGTAGGCATCTACTAATGGTGCTTCAGCTAATTAATCAGCAATGACCTGTCCTTTTATGGCTTTTCACTCTACATACTCTATGTCAAATTCGCTTAGAAGCATGACCCATTTGGCCATGCAGCCAGTTAGAATGGTTCTAGATAACAAATACTTTAGGGGATCAATTTTAGTGATTAATTTGACCTGATGGCTGAGCATGTAATGATGGAGTTTCTGTGTACTGAAGACTAGCGCAAGGAAATATTTTTCCATGGGGGAATAATTTAACTCATAGCCAACCAATGTTCAACTGATGTAGTAGATTTCCCTCTCTTTGAATGATTCATCATGTTGTGCCAATAATGCCCCCAGTGCGACTGATGTAGCAGAGATGTAAAGCATGAGGGGTTTACCTAGAATAGGCGGCATCAAAATCAACAGATGAGCTAAATATTCCTTAATTTTGTCAAAACCCATTTGACACTGCTGGGTCCATCAAAAGGTGGAGTCTTTCTTCAAAAGATAGGTGAATGGATGAAATTTATCTGCTAGCTGGGCTATGAACCGATGGATGGACTGCATCTTCCCCTGGAGGCTTCTTAACTACTTCAGATTGCATGGAGGTGGCATGTCTAGAATAGCTTTTACCTTGGCGGGATCAACTTCAATACCCCTTCGGGAGACCATAAAACCTAACAATTTTCCTGATGTAACTCCAAAGATGCATTTTTTTGGATTCAGCCACAACTTGTAATGTTCTAACTGTTCAAATATTTGCTTCAAGATAGTAGGATGTTCTGCTCGTGTTTTTGATTTTCCTAGCAAGTCATCAACATAATCCTCCATGATGATATGGATGAGGTCATGGAAGATGACTGTCATTGCTCTTTGATATGTTGCCCCTGCATTTTTGAGACCAAAGGGCATAACAGTGTAATAGAAAGTGCCCCAAGGTGTTGTGAAGGCGGTCTTGTGTTGGTCCTCAGGTGCGATTCAAATCTGATTATAACCAGAGAAGCCATCCATAAGTGAGAGCATGTTATGTCATGCTATGAGGTTGACTAACATGTCAATGTTAGGCAGAGGGAAGTCATCTTTTGGGAAGGCCTTGTTAAGGTCCCTAAAATCTATGCAGACCCGAATGTCTCCATTTGGTTTGGAAATTGGTACTATATTGGAGATCCACTTAGAGTAGTCAATTGGCCGAATAAAACCTACCTTTAGTAACTTTTAAAATTCCTTTTTGACTAGCAATGCGACCTGTGGATGCATCTTGCAGAGTTTTTGTTTGACAGGCTTGGCATCTGGGCAAACGTCTAGATGATGAACTACTAAGGCAGGGTCTAAACCTGGCATGTCTGAATATGACCAAGCAAAGTTGATGATTCCTTCTCAGAGTAGCTATGTGATGATTGGATACTCCTATTCTAAGAGTGACATAGCCACATAGGTGATTTTAGGATTTTTGGCAGTACCCAGATTAACTTCTTGAGTCTCTTCAATTAGAATGGATGATCAGGCATAATAACTAAGTTCCTACAAGGGGAAGATGAACATCTCCATTGTCTAGTGCCTCTTCAAGGTTTTCTCCACTGGATGCATCCTTTATTTTTACTTTTTCAAGGTCAAGAAGTGCCTTAGGGAGTTTTTCACTAGATGACCATTTTTTACTTTTCTTATTCTTGTTTTTGCGAGTGGAGTGTTCATCCACCCCCGATCCCATAAGGTTGACATATGTATCCGTAGACATATTGACAAGTGTTGTATTACGTAGGTCCCAATCAATAAGCTCAGGGTGACAAAGAGATAGGCTAATGGTGCAGACAGATAGGAATTTGAGCATGGATGATAAGTCAGTGTGATCGACGTCGTCATATGCATGTATGATGGATTCCTCCTTGGGTATGTCTTCCAATGAGCCATTGTCCATGGCAATACTATTGGAAGTATTAGGTGATGTTGCAGGGCTTTTTTGTTTTCTGTCATACCCAATGCCTGTGTTTTTTGGTAACTTTGGTGTATTAATAGGTTGCAACCACCCCTGTTCTTCTTTTACCTAGGCCCCTGCCTTGGTAGTTATATTTTTCTGCAAACTTAGCTGACCATAGATATGCTTCCTAAAAATATTCCTTTAGAGGAGGGTCCGGCTGGGGTTCTTCTTGATAGACCCATTGGCTTATGTCCTCTTCTAGTGCATCTATCTTGACACTTGGGGATCTGAAAGTGGTGGTAGGGATGTTTTTACCACTGAAGGTGATAGTCTTGTCTTCCTTTTTTGTAGCATGTGAAGGTTGACCATACTCGTGTGGTGATGGTGGCATGGTGGCTACATTGAGAGCCGTATGCATTTCATATTCACCACACCCTTTGTCAATGATCTGGACTTTGGTGATTGAAGGATTAGTGGTGGAAGATGGAGTGGTTATTGCGATGGAGGGTGGATTTGCAGATGATGACCAGGATGCCCCCATTTCAACCCCAGGACAATAATGTAAATGGGGAAATGATGCTTCCAAAGCATGGAAATATTCAAATGGTTGGGGGTCAACATAGATGGTGACTTCTCATCCATTGACAGGGAATTTTAGGTAAAAAATGGTATGTGGAGGGGACTACTTGCATAACATGGAGCCATGGGCCGCCAAGGAGTAGATTATATGGTAAGTCCAGATCTAGGACATGACAGGTAGTATATTCGAGCACCAGTCCCACTTGGATAGGAAGACTGATAATTCCCTCTGAATTTATTTTTGCATTATCATAGGCTTTGATTGTGATGATTTGGTTACTTAAATCTGCTTGAGTATACCCCACCTATTTTATGAATTTCAAAGTACAAAAATTGAGGGTAGAGCCATTATCTACCAAGACTCTTTTTATTTTATGGTGAGCAACTATGACTTTGATATCTAAGGGCGATTATGGTTGACATCAATGTTTGGCATATCATTTTGGCTAAAGTGTAGGTGATGAGATAAAGCTAAGTGTCCCACCAAAGCTTGGAATTGCATGGGGTCGGTGTCATTTGGCACATGGGTTTCCTACAGGGCTCTATTGAGGATTTCTTGATGTACCAGGGAAGACTTTAGCAAATCCAAAATGGATATATGAGTAGGGGTCTTTCTTAGGTGATCAAGGATGTTGTACTAAGAGCTTACATGAGTTGATTAGGTGGGTGCAGAGGTTGCAGGGATAGTGATGCGGGCTCATCGCGTAGTAACAACACATTGAGGGTCTTTGGCTTTAACATGTATCATGGATACATGGGGTTCCACCTACTCAATGTAATGAATAACGCCTTCGTAATTGAAGGGCACATTCTTGTAGCTCACATTATTTGTGTTGTTTCCTTGGGGATTATTGCTGTATGTGTTTGGGCCTTGATTATGGTTCAAAAACGCATTCTGATATATCTGTAACTAAGCATTGGATGATGAAGCTTGACTAGGGTCAACCTTGATATCACCTCAATCAATGAGATCTTGGACATAGTTTTTCAGGCCCTGACACTTGTTTAAAGAGTTTCCTTTGATTTTATGGAACTCACAATATTCATTTTCCTTAAACCATGCAAGCTTGGGTTTGGACTCATCAAATGGCTTGGTGACAGGGTATGTGATGGGATAATTGATTTGTAATAGCTTATTAAAAACAACACTCAACGGTTCTCCTAATTGAGTGTATTGATATTTTGTGTTCCCCTAATTGTTCTGGTTTGACTTTTGAGGAGGACGAGGTGCCCCCTATGGTACAAATATGGTGTTGGGTACAAAAAGTTGTTGTTTTTGGGATGTATTAGCCACTTGGACGTGTTTAGTGTCTGTCATGCCATCATTTACTGCATTCTTGTTCTTATTCCAGAATCGTGGTTTGTCACCAAATGACTTCTCTTTATCATGACTATGTATTTTGATGTGTCCTTTGGCAATAAGGGCACGTTCAAGGATGGGCCCCTTTTCTACTATCTCTGTGAAGGTGGTGACACAATGCAACCTAAAATTATGGGCCATGTCAGGATGAGAGTTTTCCATGAAAAGAGTGACCATGTCTTTTTCCTTCAGAAGGGTCTTCATTCAGCTTGCTAATGCATGCCACCATTGTAGGTAGCTAGTAAAGGTTTCCCCCTCACGTTGTTTTTCTTTGAGGAGATCTAAGGTGTCTGTATCCTTCTCCAAATTGAAAGAGAAGTAGGATACAAATTTTTCTAACAGATCTATGAAAGTTTTTATGGACCCTTTTTCGAGATTCATGAACCAATCTAGGGCATGGCTTGCCAGGCTTCCTATAAATAGGTGCAAGAGATAGTTGTCATTGTACATAACTTCTTGACACTGGGAGTAAAACTCCTACAAGTGAGCCTTAGGGTCTTTGTTTCCCTTGTATTTGTAAAATTTTGGTACCTCAAAATGTTTAGGAAACGGGATTAATGAGATGGAGGGATCAAATAGATATGGGCATATGTCTTCAAATTTGAATGATTGTTTGGTAGCCCCAAATTGAAGGTCCTTAAGTGCAGCTTTGATTTCCAACAGATCCGAGCTAGCCAATGGCGGGTTGGGGGGATATTGATGATAGGATGATAAAGGATCCTACTGAAAGGGTGTTAGATTGTTGAAATACGAATTTGGATGATTGGATGATGATATGGCTTGTTGGTAAGGTAGGGGATTTTGTTGATATAGGGGCTATTGTTGTGGGGTATAGTATGGATTTGTTTGATAAAAGTGTGGGGTAGGTTGTTGAGGAACTTGGATGGGACGTTGCGTGTTGGTTTGTTGGTGTTGAAGGTGTTGTTGTGATTGTTGGGAGGTCGCATAGAGTGGTTGTTGGTGAAATTATTGCCGATTGTGATAGTATTAGTGTTGGGGAGGTTGTTGTTGTGATGTCAATTGTTGTATGGGCTGTGATGGGATATTGTGTTGTGGTTTAGCCTGTAGGCACAAAATGGATGCGAGAAAAGGGGATATGGTCTGAGCAATAGGCCAAGATGGATTGACTTGTGGTTGGTAGGGTGGTTGTTGTGAAGAGACCAAAGTGTTATGTATAGGTGGTTGCTGATGAGATGGCTGAGGTAGTGTAGAAGCATTTTATAAAGGGGGTTGTTGGGTACTACCCGAGATGTTCAGTTGGGGTGTGCCTTGCGAAGGTAATTGAGGTGGAATGTTGGGTTGGTGAAGCTGTTGAGATGATAGATTTGTGGTCCTAGGAGGTGGAAATGATGTGGTAAAGGAGGTGCCCCCAATGTTGACTATAGGTTGATTCAGAGGAGGGGGTGTTGTTAACGTTAATGGCGGAGGTTGTGGAACATTTTGTGGCATACCATAGGCAAAAGGATTATTGGGATCAGGCAATTGAGGACCTTCCATAACTGAGGTCGAAGTGTGTGAGGGATAGTTTGTTAGGGTTAGAGATGGTAGATATAATAATTAAATGCAGATTTAAATAATAAATAGAGAAACTAAAACATACACAGAATAAATCATAACACAAAGAATTTAACACGGTTCACCCAATCTGGGCTACATCCACCAAACCGCAGCTATCCAATACTTTTATTATCCAGTACAAAACCTATTATGATCTTGTGAATAATCGTGTTTCTCATCATACTGCAACCCCCATCCCAACCCTTTTTAACAAGCTTTTAGAAGCTTCCAAAATTAGGGTTTTACAAAGTCAGTTTTCTTTCTTTTTTGGAGATTTTTCCTTTTTCACTGATGATGTGAGGACAGGGGGTTGGGGTGTACAGTATACCATGGGCTATATAGTATAGCATGATTAGTTGCCACATACCAACAATCTCCCACTTGGAGACTGATCAGGCTCCACACCATCACAACCTACCACTTGGAGACTGATCTTGGACAACACTGCTGCACTTACAGCTCCCACTGGAAATAAGGACCTTGGACCCTACTACTTTGTTATACTTGAATTCAACCTTGAAGGCCAACCGAAGTTGAAGAGGAGCTCAACTTCTTCCTTGGCACTGCCTTCATAAACATATCTACTAGATTGACATCTGTATGTATCTTAGCCAGCTTGACCTATCCATCTTCCAACACTGACCGAATGAAATGATATCTCAATTGTATGTGTTTTGTTTTAGAATGCAAGGAAGAACTCTTTGCAAAATGTATAGCACTTTGACTGTCTATAAATAAGTAATTTCCATCCTATTGTTTTCCCAACTCATCCATGAAAATTTGTAGCCATATCATCTCCTTTGCTGCCTCTGTTGCAGCAACATACTATGCCTCTGTGGTGGATAAAGCAACCACCTTTTGCAATCGAGAAATCCAACTCACTGCTGTCCCACCAACTGTAAATACATAACTTGTGGTACTCCGCTTGGAATCTATATCCCCTACCAAATATGACTTAACATAACCTTTTAAATCAGTATTAGAGCCTCCAAAACATAAACATTTATTGGATGTACCTCTCAAATACCTGAGAATCCATTTTACTGCATTCCAATGCTCAACTCCAAGATGACTCAAATACCTACTAGCAACTCCTACGACATGTGTAATATCTGGTCTAGTACATACCATGGCTTACATTAAACTGCCTACAGCTGAAGCATATGGTACCTTGGAAATTTTTTCTTCCTCCTCTTGTGTCTTTGGACACATATCCTTAGTCAATTTAACATGACTAGGCAAAGGTGTGCTGACAGCTTTCGCATTCTCCATATGAAATCTCTGCAACACCTTTTCAACATAATTAGCTTGAGATAAAAAGAATTTTTTGTTTTTCCTATCTCTACAAATTTTCATACCAAGGATTTGCTTTGCTGCACCCAAATCCTTCATAGCAAAAGCTTTTGCTAACTGTTGTTTTAGCTCACTTATGTGATCCATGTTAGACCCATCTACAAGCATGTCATCAACATTTAAGCATAAAATAATGTAGCTATCATTATCCAACCTCTTAAAATAAACACAATGGTCAGAATTACACCTGTTGTAGCCTTGCTCAGCCATAAAACTGTCAAATTTTAAATACCATTGTCAAGGTGCTTGCTTCAAGCCATATAAACTTTTCTTCAATTTGCACACTAGTTTCTCCTTACCTTTGACCTCAAATCCTTGTGGTTGTTCCATATATATTTTCTCTTCCAAATCACCATGGAGAAAGGCTATTTTAACATCAAGCTGTTCTAAATGCAAATCTTCAACAGCCACAATACTTAAAACAATACTAATAGAAGTCATTTCAACAACAAGAGAAAAAATCTCATCAAAATCAATACCATTTTTCTATGCAAATCCCTTTACAACTAATCTGGCTTTAAATCTTTTCTTACCTCCATCCTCCTCTTTCAACCTATAAATCCATTTGTTTGGTAAAGCCTTTTTCCTTGTAGACAACTTGCATAATTCCCAAGTCTGACTTTCCAACAAGGAGTCCATTTCTTCTTTCATTCCATGCTCCCACTAAACCTTGGTATCCACCTGCATAGTTTCATCATAACATTCTGGTTCACCAGCATCAGTTAACAAAATAGTATACAAAGAGGGATAGAATCTTTCTGGAGGTCTACTTATCCTTGAAGATCGTCTAACAGGAGTTTGTGGTATTTGTTGCTCCTGTTGTTGCCCAACATGAGGGACCACTAAAACATCATTGTTAGGAATATCATCCAACACTACATAATCATTTTCTTTCTTCTCATGCTGCAGAAATAGATCTTTGTACAACACTTTTTCATTGAATATGACATCCCTGCTTCTCACAATTTTCTGATTTTTAAAATCTCAAATCCTATAACCAAATTCATCAATGCCATATCCAACAAATACACATTTCTTTGATTTTGCATCAAGCTTGGTTCTACTTTCAGAATCTACATGTGCAAATGCTTCACAACCAAAGGTTTTGAGAAAATAATAATTCACCTTCTTACCCTTCCATGCTTCCTCTGGAATACCACAACCCAAAGGATTAGAGGGACATCTATTGATTAAATAAACAGCAGTGTTTACAGCCTCTACCCACATTTTTAAAGGCAACCCAACATGCAATCTCATAGTCCGTGCACACACCATTATTGTTCTATTCATATGCTCAGCCACTCCATTTTCTTGTGGAGTCTTTGGAACCATTTTTTGCGTATGAATACCATTAGAGGAACAATAATCTTCAAACTCTTTTCTGCAATACTCACCACCATTATCAGATCTGAGACATTTTATACTTTTACCCATCTCATTCTCAACCAAGCTTCTCCATTTTTAAAAAGTTTCAAATACATTAGATTTCTGCCTAAGAAAATAAATCCATACCTTCCTAGTTGCATCATCAATGAATGTAACATAATACAGAGAGCCACTGAGAGAAGATACCTGAGCTGGTCCCCATACATCTATATGCACAAACTCCAATTTCTCATCTTTCTTTTTCTTCCCATCCTTGAGAAAACTAACTCTCTTTTATTTTCCATAGACACAACTTTCACAGAAATCCATATTAACACATTTTAGACCTGGTAAAACATTATTTGAATGAAGTAATTTCATACCTTTTGCACTCATATGCCCAAGTCTATTATGCCACAGTGCTGATTCAGAGTCCACAACAACTATATGATCTTTTACCTACTAACTGCAGCAACTGTTCCTGAAGATTGACTCTTTTCTGTAACAATTAAAGTAGAAGGAATAGTATGACCTATACAAAGATATAAGGTGCCTACTTTCACACCTTTTTCTACTACTAAGGCACCCTTTGTGACCTTCCAATTTTTATCACTAAATGTAACACAACCTTCATCTAGTTGCCCTGCTGAAATTAAATTTCTGCTTAACTTTGGAACATGCCTTACCTCACATAGTAGCCAATGATTCCCATTCTGCAACTTAATCTTGATTCTTCCCTTTCCAACAATCTGACAGGGTTCATTATCTCATAAATAAACCAGCCCAAAATCCCCTTGGACATAATCAAGAAAATAACTTCTATGGGGGGTAGCATGAAATGAAGCCCCTGAATCTAATACCCAAGAATCATCAGCATTATCAAGGGAAAGAATCAAAGTATCCTCATCATATTTATTACTTACCACATTTTCCTCTTTGCTTCCTTCCTTGTTGTCTCCATCTTTATTTTTCTTAGACCAGCAATCTTTCTTCAGATGACCTGGCTTACCATAGTACCAACAATCCCTCTTGTCTCTAGATTGGGACCTTTTGTCCTTTGATTTTCCTCGTGACTTCCCATGATTTCCAGAATTGTTTCCTCTCTCCTTTGTTTTTCCCCTGCTTTCTGCATTCAAAACACTGCCTGATGTGGATGTTCCACTTGAGCTTTTCCTATGAATTTTCTCGCTCAAAATAACACCAACAACATCATCAAACTTTAATGTATTTGAACCAGAAATAGAATTACTAACAACCATTACCAAGCTATTATAGCTTTCAGGCAAAGAACACAGAATCAAAAGAGCCCTAACTTCTTTGTCAAAGTTTACTTTTAAAGAAGTTAATTGACTGGTGACTGTATTAAACTCATTCAAATAATCAATAACTGACCCACCTTCTACCATTTTCATATTAAATAAATTCTTCATAAGAAATACCTTATTTGAAGTGAAATTCTTTTCATATAACTTCGCCAGGGTTTCCATAAACTCTTGAGTTGTCTTTTTTGTTGTAATATTGAACGCCACTAATTGTGCCAGGCATAGATGAATACTGCCAAGAGCCTTTCTATCCAAGATCTCTCAATCCTCATCTGACATTGCTACAGGTTTCTTGGCTTTCCCTTCCAATGGCCACCATAAATCCTTCTGATAGAGATATTCCTCCATCTGCATCCTCCATAACTGATAGTTCTGCCTGTTAAACTTCTCGACCTTCTTACCCTCGTCTGCCATTGCTCCCACTCAACTGTGAGACTCCCACTTAGCTGTGAGACCTTCACACAGATGATAATCAAAACACAACTCGCTCTGATACCACTTGTTAGGGTTAGAGATGGTAGATCTAACAATTAAATGCACATTTAAATAATAAATAGAGAAATGAAAACATACATAGAATAAATCATAACACAGAGAATTTAACGTGGTTCACCCAATCTAGGCTACATCCACCAAATCGCAGCCATCCAATACTTTTATTATCCAGTGAAAAACCTATTACAATCTTGCAAATAATCATGTTTCTCATCATACTGTAACCCCCATCCCAACCCTTTTTAACAAGCTTTTAGAAGCTTCTAGAATTAGGGTTTTACAAAGTCAGTTTTCTTTCTTTTTCAGAGATTTTTCCTTTTTCGCTGATGACACAATTACAAGGGGCTAGGGTGTATAGTATACCATGGGCTATACAGTATAGCATGATCAGTCACCACATACCAACATAGTTAACCTGATAGAGAATGGTATTTCCAAATTCAGGTTGATGCCAACCCTCAACTGGAGGAACATTGGGGTAGTATGGACCTTTTGGTGCATTTTGTGAACCTTGGAGTACATTAGATGGGGAACTCTTATATTTGGAAAAGTCAACACTCGAGGGGGATTTGAAACCCTTCTCAATTAGGTGGGCTAAAATTTCTTCCCCATGTTTTTTGAGCAGATGGTTAGTCATTTGCACATTGGCAGGATTACTAAAATGTTCATCAAGTGTGAGTTTAGGTTGATTAGCCATACTCTCTTCATCGGGTGGTGAGTTGTTCTGGTTTTCAGTGTTGGAGTGTGATGAAGTACCATTATGAGGATCGTGAGGGATGTTAGTACCCTTGTTAGGATCTGATGAGGCGTTCATTGTGTTGTTGGGATCTTGAGGGTTGTTTGATTGGGCATTCTGGACTTGTTGGTCGGTCATTTTCTTTTCATGTGATCGGGTCTGAATGGGCATGCAAATGTGCTATGAGTGGATTACAAAAATGATTTTGACGAATGATTTGATTGTAATTGGATGAGATGTGATTTGGATGGGATTTGTATTTGGATTAGATTTTGTTTGGATATATTGGATTAGATCAGATTTTGATTGGCTAGATTGGATTTTTATCGAATTGGATTGGATTATTAAGATCAATAGGATTGCATTGGTTGACCGGATGTGATTTGATTGATTGGACAATTTGATCAAATGATTGGTTTGATAGGTTTAGATAATTGGATGGGTATGATTGGATGATGAAAGATGTGAGAGAGACCTTGAATTTAACCAAAGGAAGTTACCCTTAATGACCAAGAGCTTTAATTAATTAAGAGGATGATCACAGCACTGAATCCACCTTAAGATAGGAATGGATTGCTTGGGCTGAGGATGATAACTTACGACACCAAATTCACCTCAAGATAGAAGCAAATTGATTTGGGTCAAAGTTAAAGACTAATAATCAAGTTCAAGTGCTATGGTCAATTTAGGTAACCACTTTGTAATACAAGGTTAGGATGGTTTGGCTATGGGTGGTGTTTGGCGATGTAAATGGTAAAATTATGGTGTTTGTTAGGTGAGGGTATGGATTTTTGAATGGATTATGGGGAAATTAAAATGAATGGGTGGATTGAAGATAATTGTGGATAATGAACGGGGACTTAGAATGGTTAAACAGAAGTTTGGAATAATGAGATGGAGGTTTAAAATGGTCAAATGGAGGTTTTTGGAGGTTTAAAGTGACAAAACAGAGGCTTAGGATGATGAGATAATGGTTGGGAATGGTTAAATGATGGTTTAGAGGCTAAAGGGATCCAAATGGGGAGATTTTAGGTGTTCAAGAGGGAAAATTCGCCCCTCTGCAAAAAATTGGGGGCGTAATCGCCTCACTGCGGTAAATCAGGGGGCGTAATCACCTCACTGTGGTAAATCAGGGGCATAATCGCCACACTACGGTAAATTAGGGGGCACAATCACCTCACTGCAGTAAAATCAGTGGGTGCAATTGCCTCACTACAGTAAATCAGAGGCTTGTTTTGATGCAAATGACTATGGCAAGGACTTTAAAATGATAATGATAAGGCCAAATTGTCAAAATTTGACTAGTTTCTCACAAGAAAACACTCTCAAGCAAACACAACCCTATGATTAGTGTTAAGGGTATGGCCAAAGAGGTCTTAATCTAGGATGCACAAGGTGTCTAGGAAGTCCTCAATATACTCTCGGTACGTGAGGCACAACTATGAACACCAGCCCGTCACAAGCGTGAGTTGGGAACCCTAGCGAGATACTGAAGGGCTTGGACCAACTCTTCACGTCTATCTAGGTATCACCCTAGCTTCGACGCTCTGCCAATTATGACGTGATTGGATTGGGGAACAACTTTTGCTCTCACCCATTTATATACCCCGCCGGTATGTGTGGTTGGAATCGTCCCTTGGGGTGATGAAATCCCCAAGCAGGTCCCACTATAAAGAAAGCACTAACCATCTACAACTACTCCCCAGGCTCACACGAAGTGCAAGGGGAAAGTGAAAAAAAGCTAATGCTCTCTTTGGGTAACATAAAAAGACAAGCACATCAAGCAATGAATATTACTCCCTCTAATTAAACTATGTTCTTAGATTAATGCAAACAACAAGGATAGTTTAAAAAGTTTGAGCAAATGGATAGCCCTGCAAGCAAATGTTAGATGTTTTATCCCTCTTTCTTCATCAACTTCATAAGAATATGTTGCAAAAAGTTAGCAAAAAACATATGTATCCTTGCAAGAATAATTTTAGGGAGAAAATAGCATAGAAAACTGAAGCCAAGATAATAGTTTTACCTTCAAGGGGGCGCAGTCACCCTTGTGTAATAAATCAGGGGCGTAATCACCTCACTGTGGTAAATCAGGGGCATAATCGCCTCACTGTAGAAAATTAGGGGCGTAATCGCCTCACTGCGGTAAAATCAAAGGCACAGTCGTCCCATTGCAAAAAGTGTTAGCACAAATTTCAGCCCAGGGGGCGTAATCACCTCAGTGCAGTAAATGTTAGCACAAAAAACAATTTTTAGCCAAGGAAGCATAATCGCCTCACTGCAGTAAATGTTAGCACAGAAAATAATTTTTGGCCAAGGGGGCGTAATTGCCTCACTATAGTAAATATTAGCACAGAAAACAATTTTCAGCCAAGGGGGCGTAATCGCCTCACTACAGTAAATGTTAGCATAGAAAACAATTTTCAGCCAAGGGGGCGTAATCGCCTCACTGCAGTAAACATTAGCATAGAAAATAATTTTCAGCCCAGAGGGCGTAATCGCCTCACTATAGTAAATTTTAGCACATAAAATAATTTTCACCCTAGGGGGCGTAATCACCTCACTATAGTAAATGTTAGCACACAAAATAATTTTCAGCCCGGGGGGTGTAATCGCCTCACTACAGTAAATGTGAGCACATAAAATAATTTTTAGCCCAAGGGGCGTAATCGCCTCACTACAGTAAATGTTAGCACAGAAAATAATTTTCAGCCAAGGGGGCGTAATTGCCTCACTGCAATAAATGTTAGCACAAAAAATAATTTTCAGCCTAGGGGGCGTAATGGCCTCACTGCAGTAAATGTTAGCACAGAAAATAATTTTCAGCCTAGGAGGTGTAATTGCCTCACTGTTGTAAATGTTAGCACAAAAAATAATTTTCAGCCCAGGAGGCGTAATCGCCTCACTGCAGTAAATGTTAGCACATAAAATAATTTTCAGCCAAGGGGGCGTAATCGCCTCACTACAGTAAATGTTAGCACAGAAAACAATTTTCAGCTAAAGGGGCGTAATCGCCTCGCTGCAGTAAATCAGGGGCGTAATTACCTCACTGCGGTAAAATCAGGGGCGTAGTCGCCCGACTACAATAAAATCAGGGGCATAGTCACCCCACTGTGGTAAAATCAGGGGTGTAGTCACCCCACTGCAGTAAAATCAGGGGTATAGTCACCCCACTATGGTAAAATTAGGGGCTGTCGCCCCACTGCGACGTGTTCCTACAAAAATCTCAACAACAGCAAACATGAAGTGTAGGAACCTATTTGTGGGTCCCACCAGGCATGCCAAAAATGTGAAATCAAAATATTTAACCTATTCTAAGTAATTAAATGCAATGGAAAACATAATGAAACACTTCAAGATTAACCTAAAGAATTTGAAAATACAAAGAGGAAAATGTTAAATGAAGATAAATGATTATACCTTCCTCCTTGCAGCTAAAACTCCTTGGTTGGTCCTTGATTTGGATTGATATGTATGCTCCTTGATGGCTCTTGATGTGGCTAAAAATGAAGGATTTGATTATATGTTTGGATGTAAATGCAAGTGAATGTAATTGAAGGCTAGATGAGTGCACAAAATGGCAACATGTAGTTATAAAATGGCTAAGTGCTTCAAATGCCTTAGAGAAAGGGGTATTTATAGAGAAACTTGAATTCTCTAGAGAATTCAATGGTTGTGATTTATCTAACAAGGCCAAGATGAAGGGCTAAGGTGATTTGAGGACTCACAAGGCCTCACATCTTGACACATGGATTGTGAGATGGCTAAGAGGAGGTGAGGTTTAAATGAGGTGACCAAAAGGTACATGAGGTGGAGGAAGGAGAAGTACCTTCCAAGTACCTTGGGGAGTGAGAAGATCTCCTCAAAAAGGAATTTGTTGTCCCCAAGTGAGAGTGAAAGGGACATTTGAGGAATTTTGTAATTCCTCAAAAATCTCCATGGAAAAAGGAGAGGTGGTTGGAGAAATAAATGTGAATTAAAAATTCACATTCTTAGGAGAGTCTAGAGGATAAGAGAGGGTCTCCAAAAAGGTGGGAATTGGTCACATGTGCATGAAGTGACATGTCAAATATTCTAGAAGCCTTGGAAAGACAAAATGTGAATTAAAATTTCACATGGGGAGGAGAGAGACATAGGATGAACAAATGAGAATTAAAAATTCTCATGGGAAGGAGGGTCAATGTCCAAAAATGAAAAATGGAAGAATTGACCAAAAGTGGTGCTAAAAATGGTTAATGACTTTGATTTGTGCAAACACTTGATTATGATAATTAATGGAAGATTAGAGGCAAGTGGCAAATGTAGGAGGATGTGACATTAATCCTTGATTAAGAGGATGCATACCCTAAATATTAATTAATTAAATTAATTCATATTAGAGATGGATTATGGAGGATGTGACAAGGAGTGAGAAAAGAGAAATTTTAAATTGATTTTAATTCAATAGATTAGGATGACTAAATTAAATAAATTGGTGTATTTATTTAATTTAGAGAAGATAAAAGCACTAAATAAAGTATTTAATTATTAAATTAAACACTTTAAGAGTCTTATGTGAGAAGCGCAATATAAATTAATATTGACAGAATTGATGAATAAAGGGGGAAATTTGATCATATGGGAGTGATCAAATTTGGGTGTCTACACTTCTGACTATGATTCTTCTCAGAGTGATGCAAATGCCTTCATTGCAGCCTTCGCTACATAGGCATCAGATGATGTCTAGCTGATTGATTCTAGAGCATCTTTCAACATGAAATCTCATAGAGATTGGTTCATGAAGTATGAAGAATATGATGGTGGAAAGGTGTATTTGGCAATTGATTCATCTTTGGAAACTATTTGTCATGGGAGAGTCAGAATTCAATTCCCTGATGGAAGAGTGAAGGGAATCAATGATGTAATGCATATACCAGGTCTAACTCAAAATCTACTTTCTATTAGTAAGTTGAATTATATTAGGGTGCAAGTCATGTTCTCTGGAAATGGCTGCAAGATTACTAGAGGCTCTATGGTTCTAGCAAGGGGTGATCAAATTGGTACATTGTATAAGCTAGATGCACATGTTGTTCAATGTAAGAGTGTCTCTATAAAGTCACAGAAAGCTACTCATGGAGGAAAAGAGGGAAAAGTTCTTGATGGTGTAAACTCTATGGAAGTTAAACTTTCTGTAGAAAATACTATGCTCTAGCATCATAGGCTAGGCCACATTGGTGAGAAAGGTTAAAAACCTTGAAGAATAAAAACCTAGTTGAAGGGCTTGAAGATTGTAACCTTGAATTTGAATTTTGTGAACATTGTATATATGGAAAACAACACCGTGTTTCATTTTATGCTAGTCCTCACAAATCTTCTAGTTTGCTTGATTATGTACACTCTAATGTATTTGGTCTAGTGAATGTTCATTCTTTTCTAAGTCAAGGTACTATGTATCATTTATTGATGATTATTCAAGAAGAGCATTTTTCTATTTTTTGAAAAGTAAATCAGAAGTGTTCAATCAGTTTAATGAATTTAAAAACCTTGTAGAAAATTAGACTGGAAGGAAAATTAAATTTTTAAGGATGGATAATGGCAGTGAATTTTTTTTTGATGATTTTGAGAGGCACTGTAAAGATCATGGAATTAAAAGACATAAAACTACACCTTATACTCCATAGCAAAATGGAGTTGCAGAAAGGTTCAATAGGATAGTGATGGAGAGAGCACGGAGTATGCTGAGTAATGTTGGCTTGGAGGAGAAGTTCTAGGTTGAAGCAATACCTACAACATGTTGCTTGATAAACCATTCTTTGAATTCCTCTCTTGTTGAGAAAACACCTTTGGAAGCATGGTCTGGTAAGAAGCCCTCTCTGAGACATATTCATGTTTTTGGCTGAGGTATATGCATATGTGTTGAATGAGAAAAGATATAAATTGGAGAACAAGGCTATCAAATGTACTTGTATTGGTTATAGTGCTGGCATAAAAGGATACAAGCTTTGGAATCCTGATACAAAGAAGGTTCTATACAATAGAAGTGTTATCTTTCGTGAGCTGAAGCCTTCGACCTTGGATCTGCAGTTAGAGACAAAATCAGAAAACAAAAGGGATGTAGTTGAAATTTCTCCTACACCAGATAAAGAGGAACTGAAAATTCAAAATGTACCTAAAACTGAGGATAGCTCAAGTAGTTCTGAGAGTTCTGAAGAAGAACAACAACCTTAGCCTCAACAAGTGAGGAGGTTAACTCATGAAAGAAAGCAACCTGATAGGTATGGGTTCTCTTTGATAGATTCTACTTGTGCCTATGCTTTAATTTCTAGCACTGATGAGCCTAGGACTATGAAAGAGGCATTTAGAATTTGTGATGAAAACTCTTGGTTGGAAGCCATGAATGAAGAAATGACATCATTAAAAAAGAATGATACCTGGAGTTTGGTGCCTTTTCCTAAAGGTAGAAAAATTGTAGGCTGCAAATGGGTATTTAAGAAGAAAATAGGTATGGATGGCAGTGTGGAAAAGTACAAGGCAAGATTGGTTGCGAAGGGTTATTCCTAGGTAGAAGGAATTGATTATGGGGGGATTTTTTCTCCTGTAGCTAAGCTAACATCTGTCAAATTTCTTTTTTCACTTGCAACAGCGTATGACTTAGAGGTCAAACAGATGGATGTGAAGACAACATTTATTCATGGTGGTCTTGAAGAAGAGATTTATATGTCCCAGCTTAAGCACTTTGTGGAAAAAAGTATAGAAAAACTAGTTTGCAAGTTGAATAAATCTCTGTATGGGTTAAAGAATTCTTCTAGAATGTGGGAGAAAAAGTTTGACACTTTTTTTTTGTCATTTGGATTTGTAAGATCAAAATTTGATCATTGTGTGTATTACAAAGTTGAAAGTGATCAAGTCCTTATTATTGTTCTCTATGTTCATGATATATTGTTCATAGGCAATAGTAAATTAATGATTTATGATCTTAAGTCTCATTTGTCTACAAAGTTTGAAATGAAGGATCTTGGTGCAGCTAGGTATATTCTAGGAATGGAAATAACTAGGGATAGGAAGAATAGAAAGCTTTGGCTCAGTCAGAGTAAGTATATCAAGACTATTCTAGAGAGATTTTGCATGAATGATTGTAAGCAGCTAGTTGTTCCAGTTTTATAGGGAACAAAGCTATCTATTGAAGACTATCCAAAATATCCTACTGAGATAGAGGACATAACCATTGTACCTTATGCTAGTGTGGTTAGCAGTCTAATGTATGCAATGGTCTATACAAGGCCATACATTTCCCAAGCAGTGGGAGTACTTAGTCAGTTTATGGCTAATCCTGGAAGGACACATTGGGATGTTGTGAAGAGAGTGTTTAGATATTTGAAGGGCACTTCAGAATATGCTGTGTTACCATGGGAACTTGGTTGAATCATAGAGGACTCTTAGTATTCAAGGCTATGTGGATTCTGATTGGGTAGGGAACATTGATAGCAGAAGATCAACTGGTGGATATACTTTCATGTTGAATGGTGGTGCAGTGAGTTGGATGAGTAAGCAAAAAGTTGTCATCACTTTATCCACTAATAAGGAAAAATACATGGCAGCAACACACACCTATAAAGAAGAAATCTAGTTAAGACATTTGTGTTCTAACATTGGTTTTGATGTAGGGAAAATAACTATTTATTGTAACAGTCAGAGTGCTATCTATTTGGAAAAGAATCCTACTTTCCATGCTAGGATAAAACATATAGATGTACAGTATCATTTTGTATGAGATATGGTGGAGGATGGAAAGGTATCATTAGAAAAATTGGATACTTTGGAGAATGTTGCAGATGCATTGATGAAGCTAGTGAGAATAGACAAGTTTAGGTAGTGTGCTAGTTCGATGGGCCTCAGTGCCCATGAATGTCAGTAGTTTTGTTGTGCTCTGGAGGTTCTTGTGTGATCTTTGTCAAGTGGGAGATTATTGGAAATATGTGTCTCAATCTCATAGGTTGAAACCTCTAGAAGAGAAAAGTCGGTGTGACATTCCTTTTGTCTAGCCGACAGGCAGTTTAGTAACCTTGTGGTTTGTATAGGTCATCGAGATAATGCTTCTGTCTTGCTAATTGGTGTTGTCACTGTGACTTGTGGCGTTCATTGTAACCCTCTATCGAGTGGGTTGATCTGCCCAACATGCCATTCTTATCAGATATCAAGGAGACTCTAGGTGACAAGCAGTGATCGGGGAGACTTGTGGCGAAAGAAGCTTTTGGGGAGAGACTTGGATGTTCGGTATGTCTCATACTGACAAGGAAAGTCTCACCGGTAGTTATACACTTGTGGTCATTGGAGTTACTCATATGTTCCAGTATGAAATCTTATCGATATGGATATGTCTCATTGACAATATTCACTTGGAGTCTTCGGGGTAACATGGAGGCTTCCCTATGAACTCTTGGTGACATATATTTGTCTCACTAATGCTAATCAGGGTAACATGGAAGTCTCAGCAAGAAGTCTTGCCGATGGTTGGTTCTCTCATCGATGGGTATGCAAATCGGTGTAACCTCCTAGCCATAGTGGTAATTCTTGCCAACAAGTGTTCTTTTCAGTATGACTTGAAGTCTCGGTGTGATCTCTTGGTGAATGATGATAGTCTTGCTGATGGAAATGCTAACATCTATGTGAATTTTGAACTTTAGTATGATGTCTCATAAAAAATGATGGTCTTTCCGAATAGCGATACAAGTGATGATCATCGATATGAGGTCTTGGCAACAAGAGGAGGTCTGAGCGATAGCTTGTGAACTCGGTGTAACCTCTTGCCGATAGTGATGACTCTTGGCAATATTGACAGTCAGGTCTTGTGGCATCGGGGAGACACGATTAGTGTCTCACCGACATGTGAATACATTGTGAACACCTTTGACTTACTGGGAGACCATTGTACGTGGTGTGTCCTTGATGAATCAAAGAAGCCGAATGGGAACCATTGGAAGTTGGTCTATTGTGGCAGTTCTATGAGGAAGTTCAATATATAGGAGCAACATAGATATACTCTGTAGTTGCAGATGATGTTCAGTTGGATTGTTGGATGGTTTGATCAACAGTTGGATGAATAGTGTTGTGAATGGTTCGATATGTGATTAGTTTATGAATTCAATTCTGAGAGCATTGTAATGTGAATGTTTTGTACAAGGCTGGTCATTGTGAAAGCTATTGTAATTTGACATCAGAGAGTCAAGCCTGTACTCTATATGTAATTATTTCATTACTGTAATACAAAGGGATTTTTCTTGGTGTGGTGGGTTTTACTCCCATAAGGTTTTTCCTGTGTAAATTTGGTGTTCATGTGTATTTTTTTTCTCTATTTTTGTTATTTCTTAGAAGTGCATCTTAATTGGACTATAATTGTAAAATTTAAAAAGTGTCTCTGCATTCATCCTTGAGGTTTTGACATTAAGAGAGTTAGTTTTGCACCTTAGCTTTCCTTACACCACTCAGCCACTTTCTCCCACCCTCTCCCACCCTCTCCTAGGCTCTATGACTCTCCCAACCTTTCTCCCATGGCCATCTCTCTATTTATTCATAACATGCTTGCACTATAATAAAGTTAGTTTTTTTAAGATTTATAGGACACACCCACTCCAACCCACTCCCACTC
>VDFB02266610.1:80061-203732 GCA_007258455.2 Sequoia sempervirens
CACACAAGAAGAGAAGAGATGTTGAATGTTAGGCCATGAGGGTTTCCCTTGGTCAAACCTTGTTTAGGTAATTAAGCCAAAATGATGAAAAGAAGTAATGAAACATGTAAAAATGGAATAAATTACCTTTCCATGATGATTGATATTGAAATTATGCAACAAAACATGTAGATTCGGCCCTTGAATGCTTTAGGAAGCTAACTTGATGATTTCTAATGAAGAAACCCTAGCTTGCTTGACTTGTATAAGAAGATGAAAGATGAATTAATGATGAGAGATGTAAGAATGAGTTGTTCAATGTAAAATGAGGATAAAAACACTTATTTATTTTCATTTGCACCTTAGTATCTTGACTATACCTCATCACAAGCTAACATGTAGAAAAAATGAACTTAAAACCTAATTTTTCCTACTCAAACCTTGAAAATGACTCAAAATGGGACTCATTCACCACTAATGGTGAATGGGTCCCACCTAGATTGGACTAATTCTCCACTAATGGTAAATGGGTCCCACGGGGGTCATTTTTGCTAGTTGGAATGTCAAGAAGTGAGAAAATTAGGCTTATATGGTGACTATGTTAGTTATTTGATCAAATTATGCCTTAGGATGCAAAATAAGGTTCAATTAAGACCTATTAGTGATGATGAAATTTTTTAATAGGGATTGGGACATATAAATCAATGTGAAAGTGTGATTATATACACTTTAGAACAAAAAAATTAGGTCCACATAGCCTTGAATGGGACAGAAACCAATGTGAATGTACAAGAAACATTAAAAAACTATCTTATCATTAATTTTACATTAAGAACCTTCTAGATTGATGTAATAATGTTATTAAACACATTTTATAATTTTTCATTAGGGATAAATGTGTTCATTAAGTCTAGAAAATCGTGAAAGTCCTTTACAAGACTTTAGAACACCTTTACAAGACATCGTTAAAAGCATGATATTTGATTTACAAGGGTCCAAGACCTAGTGTGGACACATAAAATGTCTTGTAACACTAGATTGAGACCTCATTAAGTCCATTTTATCATGAATTAATCTCATGCCAAGCAAGGGGTCCTTTTTTTATGACACATAGTCCTGCTACTATTTTTTAGGGTAGATGGGGAGTCTTCAAATATCATAACCAAATATGAAGGAATCTTTGGAAAATAAGCCTCGCAGTACTAAGACATCAAAAGTGGTGTACTTGTACCATTTGAAATTTCTATAATTTCTAAGTGCAGTCTTGAAGCTTAAGATCAACACTTCATTCTTCACCAAGTCTTCAGATTTGAACCTTTAAAGAGACCTACAAAATAAAGGAATTTGGATTGATTGTTTATGGGGGTTTTCCTTTGCAAAATCCCTTGTTTGGTAATTAAAACTAGATAAAAAATCATAAATTTGAAAATAGAAATGTGTGTGTACCCCATTACTAAGTGTGTTTAAGATTATGCAAGCTAGAACATGAGGAAACATTATTCAAATGTGTTAGAAAAAGATTCCTAAGATGCAAATGTAAGTTACCTATAAAGGAGATCTCTAATCACCCTAACAAGTCACAAACATGAAATGTTCCTTCCTTAGGTAGAAAATAAAGCAATAATGGAAGATGGAATCAATCAAGAAAGAAGTCCTTAGGCTTGGATAAATGTCTAGTTGCATCTCCAACCTAGAATCTCTCATGACCCACAATAGGCATCCATTACTAATCCCTAGAAATGGTAGATCTTGGCTTGAAAGTAGACTTGTAAAACCTGCAAAAACATTAGAAAGCTACTCCAATACTTTGAAACTTCCTTCAACTTGCTCAACTTATCTCTCTTGTGTCAAATCATGTCAACTTATGTGAAAAGTGGGTGTGATTCTTAGTTTTATAGGAATTTATACCAATAACCCAATTATTGGATCTCAAATATTGACAAAAGGTCAAATAAATTAAAATATTTTCATTTCCCACTCTTAATTCTCAAAAATAAAGCCCTTTGGGACTAAGACACCCTAGGTGGCATCTTCTAGGTGGGACTGAGATGCCACCAATGGCATCTTGGTCCCACTAGTTGGGAAAAAGACACCACCAATGGTGTCTTGGTTCCACTAGTTGGGACAAAGATGCCACCAAAGGAATCTTGGTGCCACAATGCTTAATTTTCCAATTCAAAAGGTGGGTTATGAAGATTGATGGTTTCTTATGGGTTTTGGTTAGGTTTAAATTTATAATATTCCTCAAGATTCACAAAAAGTGGTCTTAGGGGCCCATAACAAGTGACCTAAAGGTAAGTTAATGCAAGGGGTGCTAAAATAGGTCCGAAAGTATGAAAATTCAAAGGTATGCATTTTTATACACTACATTTAGCCCCCACTTTAGCAATCAAGGTAGATGTATGCCCGCCATTCATTCCGCTTGCTTTATGGAGGTGGAATCAAGGTAGAAAATCAACCACATCAAACTAGAAAAGTCCATCATAGGGCATTTACAAGTACCTTGTCACTTGATGATTGACATTTAGTGAGAACAAGAGAAGAAACATGATCCCAAACCAACAAACAACATTGAAAATAGAGTTTTCTAACTCAAAATATGTTAATTTAAATAAAAACTATCTCTTTTTTTCTTAACAAAAATGACCTAAAAGTGGATGCATAAAAAGATAAAAGAGAGTAAATATTATTCATTTCATCCTTTTACCTTTTGCAAAATTAGCTTGTTGGAGAGTGAGCCACCATGACAAGTAGACATCCATCCACCCATCTTCGGATCGAGATTCTATGAGAGGTGGTCACATGGGGTGAGCTATAACACACTGTGACTAGATTTATCCTTCTCTATAGTTCAATTTAATCAATGTTTTTTATGTTTTTATTAAAATTTTAAATGAATTTATAGGGTAACGAAGTTTTTCCTTTCATTTTTTTAGATTGTTGTAAAGTTTTCCACTTTGTCACAAAGTGTCCCAATAAAGGAATAAAGTGTACAGAATCCTTAATTAAGATATCCTAGAGCAACTTTACCACATTTTTTTGACCATTAAAGCATAGATTTAAGATTTTAAGATGTTTTTAAATGATATTTTTCTTCTTTTATTATGGAAGACTACACCTCGGTCACGCCAACACTTGGGCGACTGGATGTTTAGCTGAAATTTGAGAGTTCACTGATCTGGTACCTAAAGAGGACATGCATATCCTCCATGGGACTATCTCATGTCGACCACATGCGGTACCATGATGCCATGTTGATGGCACTAGTGAAGAGATGGGACACAGACACCTATACCTTCCACCTATTGATAAGGGAGATGATAATCACATTAGAGGATGTGCACAACATACTATAGGTGCCCATTCGAGGAGAGAGGGTATTCTTAGCATAGGGCAGGAGTTTTGAGGATATGTGGGTAGACATCAAGTATTTCTTAGGAAAACTAGTCTACTGCAAGATTGTGAGACTGTGCATTGAGCTTTATTGGCTACTGCATGCACACTCACCACTATTGAGACACATCCTAATTTTTACAGTAGCATTGGTACTAGCCCTCAATTGCCATGAAGCACATATGGATGGGTGCTAGTGCACATGATTAGAGACATGGAGCACTATCGTGTGGTCTTCGCGTAGGATTGGAGCATACTAGCACACTTATACTATGATCTGGGTCAGTTTACCTATAGAGAGATGCATATAATTCTACAATGTACCCTACTACAAACATGGATCGTAGATCATATCACTTGTACTTGGCCTATAGGATTTTTGATTGTCGTAGAGTTGGGGTATCCATGGGTTTTTAGCTATCTCCTAAGACAGGCATGGCAATGTAGTGATGTGCTATTTTGGAGGGTGAGGTTTGACAAACTGAGAAGGAGGATATCATATGGACACCCTACCTCATGGAGCTATTCTAGTTAGACACAACTAAATGGTTGAGATGGATGTAGAGAGACATGCTACTACTAGGGTTGCATGATCATGTAGTAAGAAATTCTTACTACGATCATGTTATGAGGTAGTTTAGATAGATATAGAGGCAACCACAGCTACGAGACTCATACATATTATAAGTATGGAGCACTTGTAGACCTGGAGATCTTAAACAACTGAGAGCAGATGATGTCATCCCTAGTGACACAGAGGAGAGGATACATACATCCCCCAATCTCTGACATAGATGACTTCGACATGACACTAGAGTATGATGAGTGGTGGGAGGTGATATGACTAGGAGCCATCTTTCCTATGGATTATCCTATGGGATTTGTAGGGCTCTTTACCAAATTTAGGAGAGGAGGACTGGGAGTCAGGTAGGAGGGTAGATTGGGTGGACCTATTTGGATGACAAGCAGGAGGATATGGAGGAGGAAAATGATTACGAGGGTAAGGGGGATGATTAGGAGATGGAGGAGATAAAGGATGAGTAGAGCTATCCCATGAGTGAGGACAAAGAAAGATGTGAGGCTAGTCCTCCTAGTCCTGAGTGGAGAGATATAGTTCCCACTCGGGTTACAAGGCACAGTCTACACATGCCAATTTCCAAGAGCATGGGGAGAGTAGTAGGTAATTAGAGATTCTTGTTGATCATGTTATAGACCTAGGTGATGATATTTATTATTATGTTTCATATTTTTATGCATGTCATGCTCATATTTATAGATATATTATGATGATGGATACCAATTATTCTTATGATTTCTATCTTTGCAGGGCCTATGATAGAGTGTGAGGATCTATTTTTATGTGCAACTATAGAAATAATGCCAACCCTTCATGCAAATGAGGCAACAACCATAGATTTCATGCCCCCACCATTCGTAGAAGAGCACATGGACCTATTTGAGCCTTATGTGAGGCTTAGGGGAGTGTATATTGGAATATCTAGGTGCATTGAGCACACTAAGGGTCAGGAATCAATATTATCAATTGAGTTAGAGGAGGCTCAAGAAGATCAGAGATCTGAGAGAGAGGCCACATTACAGTCAGAGGTTGAGTGGCTTCAAAGAGAAGTTGTCAAAATCTAGGCTGATAAAGATCATGTAGAGTGAGAGTAGGTAGAGGAACTAATACATGAGGGTGAGCTATGTGAGTCACTATGTACTATGTAGGAGATGAGGGTATGCGCAGGATCATCATGGAAAAAATAGGCCCTTAAGTGGAAAAAAATCAAAAAAATCAAAGTTAGAACTTGACATAAAAATTTGATTAAGTTATCTATATTATTTCAAAAATATGTAAGAATAGAATTTGTAGAAAATTGATGTAGTTTCTAAACTAATAGGTTTGTTTATGGGTTGGTTAAAATTAAAATTTCAATCTACTTCAATTTTAGGGAAAAAATAAGAAGTAAGTTTCTATCTAATTGAACCACAATAAAATGATAATTTTTTTTATAAGATTTTAGATATAAGTAGAGGACTCATGTCCCAATGTGATGCATATTTTTTGTAATTTGTTTCCAAGTAAATAATTAATTATGAATTTTTATTACAACTTTTAGAAAATATAAAAAACTGTATGTCTAGGTCAAACTTCATGAAATTCAATTTTTCTTTTTTTAATCCTATATTATGTGAAGCATAGAATGTGATGCATATTTTGGATTAAAAAAATGTGATACCATTTGAAATCTATAGATGTTTTTCAATCATCTATCGATCAGGACTTTAATCTCAATTTGAATAGAAAATGAATAATAATTACTTATTAAATTCAAAGTAAAGCATAATTTATATTGTTGGAAAGCTGAGAATATCCTTTAAAAACCCTTTCATCAATTTTGGGTTAAAAAAAAAGTCGTCAACCACATACCCATCATATTGCCACTTTTTGGCCCATCATGATCCTACACATACCCATGACCAAAATGAGTTGATCTAGGTCCCACACTAGCGTCTCCTGATGGGTGCATAAACTACATCCAGATCAATCTAGTAGCTATAGGCCATAGTGATATTGTACTATTGACTAGATATATTAAAATTATATATATATGAGCATGCACAAATTTTATGTTTATATGTTAGAAGGAAATGTGATTTATTAAATTATCTGCATTATACTACTCAATAAATATCTCTATGATCTAACATGTATTTTGTTTAAGTTTTCTTATTTGATGCAGTATGTTATGCTAAATTAAATGCACTTATGATTTAATTATAAAAAATTTAATACCAATAAGGATTTAATGTAACATAACATACACCATAAGGTCTTAATAGCATGATATAGGTAAAGTAAGAATCCAAAACCAAATTGGACCCACTACCCCAAAATTCAATTCACAAAGAACCATGTGTCATGAATGAAGCAAGCACAAAGATAATGACATACTATCCATTAACTCTAACAACACTTCTTTAAAAACTCATGCTATTCAAAAAGGTTGGACATAGATCCAACACAAATGTGTGGCATTAATAGGTTCTGAAAGAGGTGTACCATCCATTTTAGATATTAAGTAGGCTCTAGATCCATAGCTTTCTTGAACTACATAAGGTCCTAACCTCTTAGGGCTAAAATTTTATTTTTCTATTGGGTTGGAATTGACATTTCGCTAATTTTCGTATAGCACCAAATCACCCTTGTTAAATGAATGATGGATGACATGATTGTTATAACTTCACTGCATTTTCTTATGATAGGCTTGAAGATGTTCAAGGGAATTGATACACCTTTCATTGAGAGTTTCAAGTTGGTGTAATCATTGTTCCCTATGGGTGTTGTCATCAATTAGCCCTTGAAGAGAAATTCTTAAGGAGGGAATCTCTAACTCCAAGGGAATAATTACCTCAGGCACCACAAGCAAGGTTTTAAGGTTTGTTTCCTATGACATTCTAATACTAGTACGATAAGCCCATAATGCGTATGTTAATTTTGTATGGTAGTATTTATTATGTGTGTTCACTATCTTTCTTAGGATTTTCTCAAGAGTTTTGTTAGTTGATTCAACTTGTCCATTAGATTGCAGGTAGTATGGCATTAAGAATCAATGTTGTATATTAAATGTTTCCAAGAACTTCTTCAAATCATTATTCGTAAATAGTGTTCCATTATCTAAAACTAATGTGGAAGGAATTCCAAAGTGAGAAATAATGTGTTCCAATATGAAATGGAATATTACAATAGTTGTTGTTGAATGCAAGGGGATAGCTTCTACCCATTTCATGAAATAATCTCTTTTCATGATTAGAAACGTATATCATGTGGATGAGGGTGGAGATATTTTTCCAATAATATCCAAACCTCATACCAAGAATGGCCAAGTTGGAACTTCTGCACGAAGCTCAGAGGTAGGAGTGTGAATTAAGTTTTGATGCTTTTGACACTTATGACATTTCTTAATGTATTAAAAGCAATCTTGTTCCATATTCTTCCAATAATATCCTATGCAGAGTAACTTTTGAACTAATGGTCTTCCTTTGAAATTCCCCCCACAAGCACTTGCATGAGCTTGCTCAAGTGCTATAGGGATTTTGATTTGTTTTAGACACCTAAGTGTGGGTCCATCAAAGAACCTCTTATATAAGATGTCTGTTAGGATGATATATCTCAATACAAGTTTTTGAAGATGAGAGCGAGTGGGTATGTGTAGGATCATCATGGAAAAAAAAGGCCCTTAAGTGGCAAAAAATTTAAGAAAATCAGAGTTAGCCAACTTGACATAAAAAATTGAATAAGTTATCTATATTATTTCAAAAATATGTAAGAATAGAATCCATAGAAAATTGAATGTAATTTATAAACTACTAGGTTTCAAATATCTATTTGGTGAAAATTTGAAACTTCAATGCAATAGCACTTAAATTTCAGGGAAAAAATAAGATGTAGGTGTTTGTCTGACAACCCTAACCACAATAAAATGATAATATTTTTTATAAGATTTTAGATATAGGTAGAGGACTCGTGTCCTAATGTGATGCATATTTTTTGTAATTTTTTTCCAAGAAAATAGTTAATTATTATTATTTTATTACAACTTTAAAAAAATACCAAAGCTCATATGTTTGACCACCTTAACTTTGTTAGAACTTCATGAAAATCATTTTTTTTAATCTTATAGTATGCGAAGCATAGAATGTGAACTTATTTTGGATTCAAAAAATGTGATAACATTTGAAAGCTATAGATGTTTTCCAATCAACCTATCAATCAAGACTTTAGTTATAATTCAAATAGAAAATGAATAATAATAATTTATTAAATTCAAAGTAAAGCATAATTTATGCTGGTGGAAAGCTGAGAATCTCCTTTATAAACCCTTTTTTATTTCATCAATTTTGGGTAAAAAAATGAGTCATCAACCACATACCCATCATATTGCCACTTTTTGGCCCATCATGATTTTGCAGATACCCAAGTGTTTTTATTTATTGGCTCAGAAAAGGTACTGGTAATTTTTCAAATAATTCAATATCATATCATACCATTCACTCAAGTTTTTGATTTTTGTTTTGAACACTTCATCCGCTTTATCATCAATCGATGGTTTCATAATTGTATACACAATGAAAGTGAAGTACTTTGGAGGATCTTGAGGGGAAATAAGTGAAGTTGTACTTACCATTGCATTTGCATGATGATTATCTTTTCAAGGGATATTATCAATGGTGAATGATTCAAACTTCTCTAACAGTTTGATTGTGAGATCTTTGTATTTTGATAATTTGTCATGTTTTGTTTGATATATTTTGTTTATTTGTTTGATGAATAATTATGAATTGCCAAATATCTTAATGTTTCTAGTACTAGTATCTAGAGTTGTGTGTAAACCATTGATTAACACCTCATACTGAATAGTGTTATTTGTACATGTAGGAAATTTAATTGGTATGATAAGGGAATACACTATTTTGTGGGCATTTTTATTATAACTCTTGCAATAGAGCCATTTTTGCACTTAGAGCCATCAAAGTACAATTCCCATGTATCTTCTTTAATTGTTAACACGTTATCATCAGGGAAAGAATCATTACCTAGTAATGCTAAAGGAGACAGACCATCTACCAACTAGTCGATCAAGGCTTGACCTTTAATTAATTTTTGAGAAACAAATTTAAGGTCAAAATTAGTCAACAAAATTACCCATTTAGAGCATCTAGATATATCTATTTTTGTGAAAAAATGTTTTAGAGGATCAAACTTTGTCATTAATTATATTTCAACATTAAATAAGTAATGTGTCAACATACTAGTAGTGAATACAAGAGCCAAACATTGTTTTTCTATTGTTGTGTATCATTTCTCATAATCAACCAATGTTCAACTAATCTAATAAACATGATGCCCTTTACCTTTTTCATCTTCTTGAGCCAACAATGTTGTAAGGGCATCGGCTAAAGCCAATGTGTAAACAATGAATGGTTTGTTTTGTATAGTAGGTTGTAAAATAGGTGGAGTGACAAGCTAATCTTTTAAACTCTCAAAAGCCTATTTACAATCCTCATTCTAGTCAATGTGTATTCCTTTCTTGAGAAGATGTGTAAATGGTAGTGTTTGATTGATTAAGGATGCTACAAATCATTGAATGGATTGAATTCTTCCTTGTAAAGTACACAATTGGGTTATATATTTCTAGGATGTGGCATTTTAATTATAGCATCAATTTTCTTTGTATCCACCTTGATGCCTCTATGAGATATGATAAAACCTAAAATTTTACCACTATCTACACCAAAGAAACACTTCTTTGGATTCAATCTCATGTTGTATTTTTGAAGTCACTCAAATATCTTCCAAAGAAGGGTATGCATAGGATCATGATGGGCCAAAAAGTGGTGATATGATGGGTATGTGGATGATGACATTTTTTAACCCAAAATTGATGATATGAAAAGGGTTTTTAAATTAGATTCTTAGCTTTCCACCAATATAAATTATTATTTACTTTGAATTTAATAAATAATTATTATACATTTTCTATTTGAATTAAGACGAAAGTCCTCATTAATAGGTTGATTTAAAAACATCTATAGCTTTCAAACGATATCACATTTTTTGAATCTGAAACACATATCACATTCTAGGCTTAGCATAATATAGGATTTAAAATATATATATATTGAATTTCATTAAGTTTTTACCAAGTTAAGGTGGTCAGATATACAAGTTTTTATATTTTTAAAAATTTGTAATAAAAAATTCATAATTAATTATTTAATTAAAAAAAATTATAAAAAAATATGCATCACATCGAGACATGAGTCCTCTACTTATATATAAAATCTTATAAAAAAATATTATCATTTTATTGTGGTTAGGGTGGTCAGATAGACACCTACTTATTTTTCCCTGAAATTTAAGTACTACTACATTAAAATTTCAAATTTTCACCAAATATATTTAAAAAAAAATAAAATTAAACCTAGTAGTTTAGAAACTAGATTAAATTTTCTATAGATTATATTCTTACATATTTTTTACATAATATAGATAAATTATTTAAATTTTTACGTCAAGTTTCCTAACTTTGATTTTTTTGAATTGTTTACCACTTAAGGGCCTATTTTTTCATGATGATCCGACACATACCCAAAACATTCACATTATCTTGACCTATTAAAGATTTAGCAAGAATAGCATAAATGTAATCTTCCAATATTGTGTGTATGTAATCATGGAATATCAGCCTCATAGCTTTTTGATATGTTCTTCCTACGTTTTTCAATCCAAAAGGCAACATAACCCAACAAAATGTTTCCCAAACAATTGTAAATGCTATTTTGTATTGATCCTGAGAGTTGATGAAAATTTGATTGTATACAAAAAATCCATCCATGAATGATAACAAAGCATGTGCTACAGTAAAATCTACTATCAAGTCAATATTAGGAAGAGGAAAGTCATCTTTTAAAGATTCTTTATTCAGATCACAAAAGTCAATACACATCCTAATATGATTTTTAGGTTTTGCAACTATGAAATTTTTTGAAATCCAAGGAGAATAATCGATAGGTGTTATGAAACCAGCGTCAAGGAGTTTTTCAATTTCATCCTTAACTAGAAAGGGTATTTTAGGGTTCATTTTTCAAATTTTCTATCTAACAGGCTTAGCATTTTCAGTGAGAACTATGTCATGTGTTACAATCTTAGGGTTGATTCCCGACATATCAGAATAAGTCCAAGCAAAGAGTTCAAGAAATTCATGAAGTAAGGTTGCATTATCTTCTTTTCTACCATCATCAAGGAATTTTCCTATCTTAATGACTTTCTTTTTATCATTGATGTCCATTTATATGTCTATTGTATTCCCTAAAGGAAGTGGATTTGATCTTAGAAATTCCGGATTGTATTCTTCATTATTCATGTCTATCTCATTGTTCTCTTTTTCTACATCTACTTCTTTGGTGCTTACCATAGCACATGTAACTTTGTTCTTGTGACGAGGATAGATGGTTTATCATAAACTTTGATAATTTTTTTCAAGGATTCATCATTTTCAAAGTACTCCCATGATGGTGATAACTCCATGTTGAAAGTAATTAAGGATGTTTGAAAGTGAGATTGATTTTTGGTTTGTATGTAATGGTGTTGATATTTAATGAATTTATTTTCTTTGCTTGGGTTATCGTAGAAGGACAATATCTCAAACCATTTTTTGTCTCTTGTGTGTTAGGTTCCATAGGGACATGAATTCATTGTTGTTTCTTTCCACATCCTTTTCCACTATAACCTAATTATTTTAGAAGTTCAGAACCTCTCCCATAAAGTTATTTCAAAATTTTAGAACCTCTCCCATAAAGTTTGGTGGATGTTGATAGTCTATCTCATTGAAATTCATTATGTAGTTGGTGTCTTGTTCAAGAGTATATGTTTGTGAGTTTTCTCCAAAAAATTTTGTTGACATGACCACTAGTTTATTTTTCTAATCCTCTATCCTTGTGATTATATATCCTCCTATGAATGAAGGTGTGAACTCTATGGCACCCTAGTCATCATCTGCTAATTTGGAAATTGTTTCCATATCTTATGTTTTCTCTATGATAGGATCTATCTTTGATGTTGGAATTAATATTTTCAGTGGATTGGCAGTTCCCTTTTCAATTTGTAAGAAACTTTTAGCCTCAAGGTCCATTTTAATTTGGTATACCTTATTCTTATAAATATACTTCATGATACAATTGAGATTTGAAGGAACTACATGCATCTCATGACTCCATGGTTTTCCTAAAAGAAGATTGTATGATATTTCATGAGGCATAACACAGATAGAAGTTTGTAGGGTAGCCTTTATGACTGAAATGGGAAAGGTAATCACAATGAGTAGTTTCTTTCCTATATTGTCAAATCCTCGAATCGATAACAAATCAAAATTTATTATTGATTTATCTACACCCAGCATATCTAAAATATTTACACTACACACATTCAGAGCTGAGACATTATCAACAAGGGTCCTTTTTATTCCCTTAGTGTTGTTTCTAGCTATGATCATGAATGAATCATATCTCTTTCTCATTTCCAAGGGAGGGAGCTGATGTTGGTGAAAGGTAATGTCTACATTGGCTATATTCATTCCTTGTATTAGAGTTGCCACATCATTTGCATTAGTATTAGGAGAAACTAAAACTTGTTGCAAAGCTATTTGAAGCATGGTGTGGTAACTAGGTAAAGCTTGAATAAGGTCCCATAGGAAATATTAGCCAGAGTATTCTTAAGTTGTTCAACAAGATCATACTCCTTTCCACTATGTGATGGTAAATGAGGAGCACTAGTGATCTATAATTAAAGAGATACAAATAATTTGCACTTTACTTTCAACTATAGATTTTATCTTGATCCAACAAAATTATGTGGTTATGAATCTTAACCGTTGAAATTATGAAAAAAGGAGTTCACTTATACTTTACCCAGATTAAAGAGACATAAACTAATTACTTAATCAACATAAATAAGAAACTCAAAGAATCAAAATACTAAAATAATTATGAGACAAAAGAGAATAAGGATCAAAAGCAGGTTGATAACAAATTTTATCCAATCAGGACTATGTCTCCAGGTCTGCTTCTAAATGTTGGACTGCTTTATTAGATTTCCAAGCCCCTAGAAATTCCTTTTTACAATTCTCAAGCTTCAAAACCTGCATAAACTTCCTCACAATCTCTCACTCAATTTTACAATTTTTTGGTGTATAATATCACCTTGTAAATTTTCTCCTCCAAGGATTCTCTCACCTTTCTTCACAAAAAATCATTAAAACTCTATCACATCACCCCCTTTTATATTTAAAAATTTCCTTAATAAAGATTAACAAATAAATAACCTCCTAACCCATCTTTACCCTCATTCCCAACCTCTCTTGGCATTTTTGTTTGTTTTTATTTGATTAGAGAGGTTGGTTTTTAAACTATAGGGCTTATTTGTTTAAGCCTTGGCTCTAACACATACAATAAAACAAAACAATGCCATAGTAATAATTGAATACATCAGTGGTGCAATGGTAATATAGGTTTTTGGTTAAAGGGAGGTTAGCGGTTCCAACCCCACCGACCTCCTTTTGTCCTCGCATGCACTAAAATTATTCATCAAAACCAACTCATTGTCCATCTATAGTAAATGGTTGGTGGTAGGTGTAACAGTTGGAGCTTTGGCTATTGTGGAGGAGGTTAGGGGGTCAAACCTTCTAAACTATTTTTGGTGAATGGTGCAATGATCAGCTAACCATAGAGGAGGAACTATGGAGGTGCCACATGTTGGGTACTCAAGAGATACTAATGTGTGCCATGTGTCCACTAATTTTTCCATGTTAGATGCCACATGTCTTCCAGTCAACCTACCATGAAAGGGTACAAATTCCACATCATGTGTATGGCCTATACAAAATCTGCTACATGTCATTCGCCAATTGGTTCTCCTTAGTTTTTGTATGGTATGGACTTGACACATGTCATGTTGACATCATCAATTGTACCTCCTAGTCAATTGAGTCAACTAAGAAATTTGACCAACCATATCTTGCATGTACAAGCTCCATTTTTTATGAAATGAATGTCACCACAATCATCTTGAATAGCACATCAATTTGATGCCAATTTTGAGGAATTCTGAGATGATCATTTTTTTTCTTTTTTCTAGTCCCCTGCTTTGCTAGTTTGACTAATCTTTGACTGGGGATAACTCTTGCATACAACCTCCTTTTGATATGGGATTGTGTTTGTGAGCTCTATGCGGTGAGGCTGACTCCATGAGCTTTTGAGACTATGCAATGTTTAGGTTTCCTAGATCCACCTGGATCAAGTAGGAAACACAACATTTGGTAATGGTAATGAAATAGGATTACGTTGAGGTTGTCTGTTATTCCTTGTGTTGTATGCATGAGCAACAGTGTTATAATTTAGTTGTTACGATGCATTCTCTTTAGGTACATCAAGGATAAAGGTAGGTTTGTTTTAAGGTTGGGATTTGTTAGGTAGATAAAGGATAAGTTGAGGATGAATAACATTTTCTTCATTTTTCTTAGATTTAGTTGAACAAGCCTTAGTGGATGAACCTTGTGAGACGAAGTCCTCTAGGGATTCATCTAACATGTGAAAGTTATCACAACTATTAAAATGCTTGTTTTTGTTAATAGGTTGAGGTTGGATAACATTCACTTTGGTTAGGTTTGTTTAAACAATCCTAAGAGGATGAAACTTGTGAGGTGAAGTCCTTAAGGGATTCATCTAACATATCAAGGTCATCACTAATAAAGGCTTGAGATCTAAGTTAACTTTGAAAAAGGGCATCAACATGCTTAAGTAACCATACTTCTATACATTTTTAAGTTTAAAGTTTTTGGTTTAATATTTTGATTTTCTTAATGAATGAATTCTACAACAAATATGCAAAACTAACAAGCTATCTTTATCAAGAAATTGTATACATGAAATATGAAAATGCATATAATAGTAAATTGGAAAACTAAAACAACAAACTAACTACAAAAAATAGAAGCATAGAAACACATTGTTTAATCCTAGAAACTGTAACCTCAAACTACATAGGGACTAAGATGCCAAGAAGGGAATCTTGGTCCTAATGAAATTCAAAGATTCTAGACATTGGAATAAACAACACAAAACTTAGACAAGATTCTGAACCAAAAATCTTGAGAGGGACTAAGATACCAATAAGGGTTTTTTATTCCTAGTAAACATTTTTCTTAGAAAAACTAAAATATCTGAGTTGAAAAAAGTGTTCCCAAGTTTCCCACCAAGGGACTTGATGTTTCAAAATAGGAAATTGTGCAAATGGATATAAAGAAAAGTAACTAATAACAACCAATTGAATGAAAGATTTGAATGCAATTTTTTTAATTTTCAATGCAATAACAATGTTTCTAAATGCAATTAGGATGAATAAAAAAGAACTTTTTAGTTTTTCAATGAATTTAAATGATGCAATAAAGTAAACATGCAACCTATATGCACTTTCACTAATGCAAATATAGGAAACCCTAAATACAGTTTCACTAATGTAAATTGCAAGAAACCCTAGATGTACTTTCACTAATTCAAGATACAATGAAAGAATGAATGCAATCTCTATTTAAGGACTTTAATGGACTCCAAATAAAAAATAAATGCTTAAAAGTCAGGTTCACCAAAATGATTAAGGGAAAATGGATAATGAATATCTCACTTTCTCCACACAAATTATTCAAAGATGTCCTTGGAGTCCCAATTGAATAAACTAACAACCTCATAGGGTGATACAATTTTAAATTAGGAAGGACCTAGGAGGGGGATTTTTTTAGCTCTAAGGGGTTCACCACCAAGCAAATGCTTGGAAAAGAAAATGTTGGAAAACACAATGTGATATGCAAATAAATGCTAAATAACCTAGAAAGATAAATAAAATACAAAAATGATAAAAATAGAAGTTAGGATACTTGTGTACTTGGGAGACATGGAGATGTTGTGAGGATTCCAAAAATGCAAAGAAGTTTTCAAGAAATGCTATGGAGGACAAAGATGCTCAAGATGGAGTATTAATCCTGCTACTATATTTTGAGGCAGATGTGAAGTCTTCAGATATTGGAACTAGACCTGAAGGAATCTTGTGAAGATAAGCTTGGGAGGACTAAGATGCCCATGCTGGCATATTAGTCCCATTCTAAATCTCTAGAATTTCTAAGTTTGGTGTCGAAGCTTAAGATCTACACTTTATTCTTGACCAAGTTTTCAGATCTGAACCTACAAAGAAACCTACAAAACAAAGGAATTTGGATTGATTGTTTATGGGGGTTTTCCTTAGTCAAACCCCTTGTTTGGTAATTATACCTTGATGAAAAAGCATAAATCTAAAAATGGAAATGTGTGTGTTCCCTAATTTTAATTGTGTCTAATATTATGCAAGCTAGAACATGAGGACACCCTATTCAAATATGTTAGAATAAGATTCCTAAGATGCGGATGTAAATGGCATATGAAGGAGATCTCTAATCACCCTAACAAGTCACAAACATGAAATGTACCTTCCTTAGGTAGAAAATAGAGCAATAATGGAAGATGAAATCAATCAAGAAATACATCCTTAGGCTTGGAAAAATGGTTAGTTGCATCTCCAACTTAGAGTATCTCATGATCCAAAATAGGCATCCATTACTAATCCTTGGAAATGCTAGACCTTGGCTATAAACTAGACTTGAAAAACCTACAAAAACACTAGAAGGGTTCTCCAATACTTTGAAACTTCCTTCAACTTGCTCAACTTATGTGTCTTGTCTCAAATCGTGTCAACTTATGTGGGGCATCAATCTTACTTTTATAGGAATTTCTACCTAATAACCTGATTATTGTATCTCAAAGGCCAACAAAAGGTCAAATCAATTCAAATATTTTCATTTCTCGCTCTTAATTTTTGAAAAATAAAGGCACCAAGACTAAGATGCCCTAGGTGGTGTGTTGGTCTCACAAGGCTTAATTTACCAATTCAAAGGGTGGGTAACCAAGATTGATGGTTTCTTATGGGTTTTGGTCATGTTTAAAGTTGCAATATGCCTTGGGATGCACAAAAAGGGGCCTTAGGGGCCCATAACAAGTGACATAAAGGGAAATTAATGCAAGGCATGCTAAATTAGTTCCAAACTAAGTATGAAAATGCAAAGGTATGCATTAGCTACACTACAAACCCCTAATATGATGAGATTATCTTGAATTGCTGCAATAAACTCTTGAAATCTTCCTTCAAATGCCTTATGAATGCTCCTGAAATGCTCTTTTGAACTCCAATTTTCTATCATGCTTGATTGCTTGAAATTCTAGGATGAGACTATGTGACATAACCTATTATTTATACTAAATTAGAAGATTAACCCTAAAATTCAAATAATTAAGGCAGACACTAGATCTAAAAAGAAACATTATTAAATTCCCACCAGAATGAGATTCAAAAAGGGGGTCTTATTAAGGGAGGACACATTCACCACCTTAGGAAAATGGTTCCTAGCTCAGTTTACTAGGACATAACCCCAAGGGGTTGAAAGAGGGTAAAAAACCCATTCCATATCAACTAAAAAGGGGGGTCCTATTAAGGGAGGCCCCATTAATCACCTAGGGAAAATGGGTCTTGGCTTAGTTTACTAGGACAAAAAAATTTCCAATGAAATAATTTATTAATTAAGTTATGAATGTTAGGATAGATCTTCACAAGGTGTCAAAATTAAGGCCTAGATTTGAATTAAAAAGGAGGTTAATTACTCCAATTAACCACAATTAATTAAGACAACCTATATAAGTGTGAAAGTTCCTTATAATACTTTAAAACACTTAAACAAGGTACACATTAGGTACATTTATTTAGAAAGGGGCCCATAAGGCCTAATTAAGCAAATGCATATTAGAAAAGTGTGAAAGTGTGTTACAAAACTTTACAACACCTTTGAAAAGGATCAATAAGGCATGTTTTAGTCAAATAAAGGTCCTAGAATAGTGTAAATGTGTACAAAACATTGAAACACCACTCTAATACATCATTAGTTCTGTTTGAATGTAAATTTTCAAATCAAGTAAGGGAAAAGGCTACTTTTTCCATTACTATAGGTACCCATCACAAACAAAATAATCTATCAAAACTAGAGAAAAGGAGAGAAAATCATGGGGAAGAATCCTCCCCAAAAGAGAGAATGGAAAATTAAGGATTGAAAAGCCTCTAAAATAATGTTTTAAAAAGAATGGTAACATGAAGAACATGCATGAAGCACCAAGAAGATATATACAACTATTGAAAGATTATTTCTATATTGCTGAAATTAAGAACCTCCTCTAAAATAAATAATGATCAAGATCAAGAAGACAAGAATCTACATGAGCCTCTTAAACTATACTACTTGAATTAGATGGAAAACAAAGGAAAACATCTAAAAATTAAAGATACAAATGGAACATGTACCAATAGTCTAAAGAAAATTTACTAAATGAAAATGGAAGGCACCCTCTAAAAATAGGAATGTAAGAGTTTCCATATGGTTAATTCTTCATCTCATTGAAATGCATGGGTAACTAGCCAATGCATTCATATAGTACAGAAGAACAATAACTAAATACATAGATCAATCAATATTAAAGCAATGAACCATTAGGACCAACAACAGAAACCCCCCCATAATACAAAAAGGGAGATCCAAGATAGGTCAAATAAAACTATTAGACAACAAAAAGTGTATAAAGGGGAACCAAGAATATCTGAACATGCAGAAAAGAGTACCTACAAATAAAAGGTTCTACAAGCTAGGCACACATGTATGAGGCATGAATCACTAAGATTTGATGCTATTATTGAAGGAACACTCACTTGAAAAAAGTGTGAAGAAAAAATAAAGGCACTCACAACCCATCCATGACACTTTATAACATAGTGCAAGTAAAAAATACATAGCAAGATGTGTTAAATTCCCCAAAAAGTATACACTATAATGAAAATTTATCTCTTTGTGTCTACAAAGGAGAAATTGCATGCAAAAGGTGCCAAAAACTCCCATTTAGGAAAAATATCATAAATACATGTAAAAAAAAACTAAAGTGAATTATCCCACACAAATGGAAATTTTCCAAGAGCTAAAATGTTTGAGTAATTCACCAAAATGTGAAAACAAGAAATAATAAGTAAAATTTATTTGGAGAAAAATCTAGAAAAATTACATGGATAGTTGTGAAGAGATTTGAAATATATTTCCAATATTGTTGGAATCTTGAAAAATAGAGATATGGGTCAAATATTGTGTGATCAAGAGTCAAAATAACACATATAACTTTATAGGTGATAAAATCTACTAGTATGAAAAATCTAAGTGAAATGTTGGAAAATTTGATCTATCCCAAATATGAGATAGATCACTTGTTTTTCCAAGTCAATATAACTTCAATTATGCAAAATAAGATGTAAATAACTATCAAAAAATGACCCTAACTATTATAGAAACTATGAGGATTTTTTTTAGAGTGTAAAAGTTTGTGTACATGTCCAAAAAGTTGTTTTTGAGCTATGGAGGACTCATTCACCTTCAAGGGTGAATGGGTCCTTTTAGGGTTTTAGAAAATTGATTTCAGGATCCTTTAATTTGATTTCTACACTCTCAAAATCCCTGTTACCAAGTTTTGGAAGTCAATAGTCAGTTTTTAGGGAACTTTCCATGATCTTGCACCTTAAGTGACAACTTTGCAACTTTGACAATTTTCACAACCTTGATAATCTTCCTCTTCATCCTATTAATCTACAATCACACACTCAAGGAAAACAAACTTGTTGATTTGTTAGTGAAAGGGGGTTGCCTCAGTCAAACTCCTTATAGGTAATTAAATTAGATGATGAAATAAGATAATGAAACATGAACATAAGATAAGGCAATTAGAACCTTGGCATGATGATATGATCCTTGAATTTTTGTAATGATGACTTGAATTCTTCCTTGAAATTCCTTGAAAAAGCTCTAGTAGACTCCAATTTTCTATAAGGATGCTCTTGTAAACTTCCTAGATCTTATTAGAATTTCTTAGGAGAAACAATGTGAACTGCTTAGTAGACTCCAATGTGAATGGGTCCTGACTTAGCTTACTAGGACCAAACTTTTCCCAATGAAATATTTTGATATTTAATTTATAATTGTCATGAAAGATCTTCGAGAAGTGTCAAAATTAAGGCCTAAAATGGGGTTAATAACTCCACTTAACCAAAATGAATTAGGATCACCTAGATAAATGTGAAAGTTCCTTTAAAAACTTTACAACACTTACACAAGGTAAAATTTATGTTTATTTTATTTAGGAAGGGGCCCATAAGGTTTAATTAAGCAAATAAGTCCTAGAAAAGTGTGAAAGTGTGTTACAACACTTCACAACACCCTTGAAAAGGACCAATTAAAGCATGATTTAGCTAAATAAAGGTCTTAAAATAGTGTGAATGTTTACAAGACATTACAATAGGGTACTTGCAAGAAGTTGAGTCCGCATTTTAGCCAAAAAGTGGAAGTGTTTTCCATGATTTTCAGAATTTGTAACATTTGACCTTAAAATTTGAAGAACTTAAATATGGAATCTTAAAAACCATCACTAATCATAAAATGTGATACTTAGATTCTAGTTTGCAAATATATAATTTATCTTAATACCCAGATGATACAAATTGATTTTCAATAGGTTTTTTTAAGAACCACTGTTTAAAAGTCACCCTCTTTTACTATACCATGCACAAGTATGTCATCCATATTTTGACCTAAATAATCTTATTTTTCTAAATCTTTTTGGAAAATATTTATAACTCACTTCAACACACTTTCTATATTTCTTTATAATTTTTTATTGAATAATTTTTTTGGTTAATTTTTTACTGGCCATATTTGGTGTTTTGAAAAATCGTTGTGTACATCACACAAAATATGACCTAAAATTATCATTTTTTTATTCTTTTTTTTCAATTGAAAATAATTTTCTGGGTTATGCTTTCATAGAAAAAAAACAAAAAATATTTTAATAAAAAAATATTAAAATACTAAAAATCCCTAATAATTCAAGTTTATGGACCCATTTCATCATAAATTAATTGAAAAATATAAAAATAATCCAATTGGAAAAAACCCAATCAACAAAATCTCATCTAAAATGGTTTTTAATTTCATAAAATAATTCTAAAAAACCCCATCAACCATATTGACATAGTCAATTTTTTCTCTCAATATTGTTGTGACCTTGTACTTGTAGGTCTAAGGCTAAGGGTTGGGTTACCATCCCTTTTCTAAGCCTAAATCCAAATGAGAGAAATGGATTGTGATTTTCAAACCTTTTAAAATGATTACCCACTTTAAAATGGGTACCTATTCTAGAAAATGAATGATTGTCTATTTTAAAGCTGAAAAATGACACTTCCACTAGAAGTGGACTCAACTTCTTGCACTTACCCAACACTAGTGCAAGAAACCATTTGTTTAGTTTTAATGTTAATTTTCCAAGCAAGCGAGGAAAAAGGCCAATTTTTCCATCACTATATTTTTCCCCCACTTTAGTGAGAGGATGAACCCATATCAAACTCACACTAAAGTAGGCATCTAAGACACTTAAGTATACAACAATAAAAAAGATACATGATCATACTCTATCAAAGGCCAAGAATAATAAACAAAAAAAAGGATCAAACACAACTGATTCAACATGATGTGAGGATGTGGTTGTTTGTCCATAACACACGCTCCTCACTCTAGTGCCATAGAACTTCAAGTCATCCGCGAGGTGAGTTTGTCCCAAAATATGTATGCTCACTCTAGGGTAGTGAAACTTTTGTCTATCCACTACGTGATTTGTCCCAACAAAGTGGTTTAGTTGGAAATTCATGCTAGTGTGTCGACTTCCCACCATTCCAATGCATCAACTTCCCAAAATACTAACCATACCAAATTTATCTCCATGATAACTCTAATAAGGAACCACAATGAAAATACTTTTTTAAATGCCTTTTTAGAATGCCATGTAAATTTTTTTCTAAAGGGTATTTTTCTTTGTTCGTGTAATGGTCTTCCTCTTAGGGAGCATTGTACCCAATGTCTCCAAGAAAGGACAAGTCAAAAGTGTTAGATTTTCACCCATGGGATTCCTTTTTTGCATCATGCCATGAAAGTAGATCATACACTCTCAGAGAATATAAAACCCAATGACATGACCAAGAAGAGGACACATTGTAAAGAAAAATAAAAATCACACCATTAAATTTTCCAAAAGATGACATTGTTGTATGCTCCCACTTTAAAGTAGTTGCTACACCATCAGTGTGAGAAATTTCTTTAAAGTAGACAATGTTTTTGATCCTAAGAGATGAGAGCTTTCCTAGGAAACCATATGCCAAGTCATATGTTTATGAAGCAAGTTGCATCATGAAATAGGAAGGAAGGGTTTCCCCCACAAATACAATACTAAACCTAGAAAGAAAAGTATGTCATATGCGAGGCAACTTAAGGCAGGTCATCCACATCCCAAGCTTGCTCTTACATATACATGGAAGGAAGTCTACTAGCCAAAAGAGATAATGACAAGTGATGCACAAGGACAAAGCTACTTAACCCCTTGCCCCCACTAAGTGTGGGACAAGGGTGAGCTAGGGATGAATGATGGTATGTCACTCATTGCAAAAAGGAAATTATTTGCAATGAGTTTAAAACATGCAATAGTGATTATGATAGGATCCTATAACTATTACATGGAAAGTAGTAGAAACTATTGTTATATTGATTATGATGAGTAAATAAAGTATCAACTTGATGCTTGTCTAATGAAATTTTCCCACATGTAGTATCTATCAATTCAGGATGCACCAAAGTTAAAGTAGGTTTAGAAGAATCTTTTGTAAGAGAATTGATGTTAAGTGAAGGTCTTTTTTATGCTTTCATTTCTTTTGAAGGTAAATAACCAAGATCACTAGTTGTTTCTTTCATGTTAGGCTCTATAGGGGAATAGATACCTTTTTCTCTAGCACCACATCCTTTTCCACTATGGCCAAGTTGTTGCATAAGTTTGTAACCTTTTCAATAAATACTTTTCATTTCTTTTGGATATGGAGGTTGCTTATAATCAATTTCATCAAAGTTTTTCATGTGTGTTGTCATTTCTTTTAGAGTGGTTGAAGTGAATGCTTTAATTTTGTATTTAAATTACCGCTTTTTCATTTCCCTTTGTAGACTCTTTCATTATTGATGTAGACCAAAAAATAGATCTCAACTCAAACCCAAATTTCAGATTACAATGACTTTGTTTATATGATAAACCAAAAATTGATTTACAATTCCATTCAACAATTTACTCAAATTTCAAAACCAAAATCAATATACATTATTCATATTTCATGAAAGGAAATTTGATTACAATTGCTAAGCATCTGATGCATTTTTGTTTTCCAATCAGACTTTTCATCTCCCCTTTCTTCTGGTCTAAAAAAATCTTCATCAATGATCTCACACCACATTTTCCTCTATTTCTAGATATACTTTTAATTGGAAAAGGCTTAATAGTTTAATCTCCATCAAATACCTTTTTCTACATGGAAAAAATTTCCTTCGTTTGATTTAATTTTTCATTGCCATTTCATATGGCTTGGCATAGCTTCCCTTCAAATTCCAAACTCATTCAGTCTCATGACTTTAAACCTCAACTTGTTGTACTTTATTCATTGGCCTCCACAATGTATCTTTTTTTTTTTCAATCAATGTCTTCTTTCACCACTCTTTGACTTACTTCTCTTTATTCACCAACTAGTTTCTTATAAAGAATTCTTCCTAAAATCCTTACACAATAAATTCTCTTATTGGTCCTACCTTCTCTGTGCATCTATTTTGGCATACTATTTCTTTTATTCTCCTCTACATCTGATTTTGCGCAGTTCCCCTCTACTTTTGTACTCAATTTTATTGTAAATTATAAACTTTACTAGTCAAGATGGGCATTGCCTTGTAAATTTTTTTTAATATATTCTATTTCCCATCCTTCCCTTCTCACCTATGCCATAACCTTCCATCACCACTTCACTTTCTTCATGGTACCCTTGTGATATGCACTCTTTTCTTGGTGTGGTCAAGGAGTTTTTGGTTTTGTACAGTCCTCTCCCTCCTTCCTAGTGCCACCTTAAATTTCTATTCACACTATATTAAATAATTCTTGTGATTGAAGATGAGGCATTTAATTTCCTGTCTCCTTACCTTCCCAATGATGCATCTTCATATTATATTCGTAATGCTTCAACTTCCCATAATTTTATCTTCCATGTTCTTTGACTATGTCTTTTCCCATTCCATATGGTTGATTCCTCTTCTTTTCATGACCATCAAGAGGAATTTGATAATTATGCACATGGTTATCTGGTTGAGGAATTTTTCCTACCTTCACATTTATCTATGCCTTTACTAGAATGTGAATGATTAAATTTCATTTCTATCGAATCCTGAAAGCTCAATTCAATTTCAAAATGCAACATGAGACTGAAATTAAATCAAAATGGAAGGAAAATTGAACTAAACTTTTTTTGGATGATGTTGAGTGCACATTCTCCTGGATACTCCTCCATTATACTCTCAGAGAAGAAAATATTTAAGCTCCACTTGAATTGAGGTTAGCAACATGTGAGCCATGTTTGAAATATTTTTTCGGATGTCTTTAAGTCTTTTCACATTGTCTTCTCTAGAATAGTTCCATGCGACAATTGTACCTCGATTCTCACAAAGATTTTGCTCCATCTACAATAATGTGCCTTCACACAAGACTTTATTCACTCATTAGGTTACTTTTAGAGAATCATAAGTCCCTCTATAGTTACAAGTACTCTTTGCAACAATATGTCTCTCATGCAACTACCTTCTACCCAAAAAATATTTTTGAAGATATTTCATCTACCCACCTTCTCTCAGTGAATGAACTCTACACTTGCTACCCAGCTTTATCTCTATTGAAGGATAGTAGTTATAGACTCTCTTTCACACCTGTAACAAAATTTCTCTCAAAACTCTCTTGTCTTGGTGCACACCTTGCACTCTTAGGGTCTTCTAGCTCTAATACTAGTTTGATGCAGAGCAAAAATTATATCTCAACTCAAATCAAAATTTTAGATTACAATGAATCCATTTATATGATAAACCTAAAATCAATTGACAATAGCATTCAACAATTTACTCAAATTTAAAAACCAAAATCAAAATACATTATTTATATTTCATGAAAAGAAATTTCATTACAATTTCCAAGCATTTGATGCATCTTTTTTTCCAATTGGACTCTTCATCTCCCCTCTCTTTTGGTCTACAAAACTCTTCATCAATGATCTCATATCACATTTTCCTTTGTTTCTACATCTTATTTTAATTGGAAAAGGCTCAATGGTTTAATCTCCATTCAATACCTTTTTCTACAAGGAAAAAATTTCCTTCATTTGATTGAATTCTTCATTTCCATTTCACATGGATTGACTTAGCTTCCCTTAAAATTTTAGACTCATTTGGTCTCATGAGTTTAAACCTCATCATGTTGAACTTTATTCATTGAAATAAACAATGTATCTTTGTTGTTTTCAATCGATGTCTTCTTTCACCACTACCCTTTATGTGTGCCAAGCTCAATTAGTTCCTTCAACTTATGTCTCCTCATTCATCATCCAACTGCTTATAAAGAATTCTTCATCAACTCCTCAGACAACATATTATCTTATTGGTCATGCATTCTCTCTGCATCCAATTTGGCATACTATTTCTTTTGTTCTCCTCTGGACCCAATTTGGCATGGTTACCCTCTACTTTTGCACTCATTTTTATTGAAAATTAAAAACTTTACCAGTCAAGATGGGTACAACCTTGTCAAATTTATTTTTAATATGTTCTTCCACCCATCCTTCCCTTCTTGAACCTACACTGCAACCTTCCATTTCCACTCCTCCACTCTCTTTGTGGCACCCTTATGATATGCACTATTTTCCTCATGTGGCCAAGGAGTTTTCTATTCTTGGTGGTCCTCTCCCTCCTTCCCACTTCAACCTTCAATTTCTATTCACACTATATTAAATAATGCTTGTGATTGAAGATGAGGCATTTCATTTCCCATCTCTTCACCTTCCTAATGATACCTCTTCACATTATATTCATAATGCTTCAACATTCCATCATTTTATCTTCCAAGTTATTTGAATATGTCTTTTCCCATCCATATGGTTGATTATTCTTCTTTTCATGATCATCAAGAGGAATTTTATAATTATGCACATGGTTATCTAGTTGAAGAATTTGTCCTACCTTCATATTTATCTCTTCCTTTACTAGCACATGAATGATTAAATTGCATTTGTATCAAATCCTAAAAGCTGACTTCAATTTCAAAATGCAATATGAGACTGAAATTAAATCAAAATGGAAGGAAAATTGAACCAAACTATTTTTGGATGATGTTGATTACACATTCACCAAGACACTCTGCATCAGTTATGATCTTGTATTCTCACATGGATGAAGGTATAAAATAAAGGAACTCGAAGAATATTACAATAATTTTGTGACCCCTTCAATATGCTTTTCTTTTTCTTTCTTGACATGCAAACAACTTTGGGGTCTAGGATCAGTCATGATTGTATACACCTTGTTATATATGTGTGCAATTTCATTACAACTCAGTTGTTTTGAAGCATTATAATCATCAAGTTGCTTTGGAGGTGGTTCTAATATGTGCATGGGTTTCTTTTGAACTTTTGGTTGTGAGGGTGGATGAATGATAACTTGAGGCTTAGGTGGTGTTAGGAATTGTATGCAGAAAATATCAATTAAATGCAAATAAATATTAAATAGAGGAATGAAAAACATAGAAAATAATAAGAGCAAGAGAAAATATTTAACATGGTTCACCCAAACTTGGGCTACGTCCATGAATAGAGAATTGAATATTATTATACAGTAAATTAAACTGATTACATCCAATAATCCTTGCAACTCAATACCACTACAAATGCTACAATACAATGTTAACAGAACCCAAACCCTTAGCCTTTTATCAATACTTATGTTGGTTACAAAATTAGGGGTTTTTAGTAAGGGGAGCTGCCCCTGGACCCCACAAGGATTGCTGCCCCTTGACCTCATCTTGGGGATGTTTCCCTCAAACCCCCATCTTGGGGGCACTACCCCCAAACCCCTGCAAGGGGTGCTAACCCTTGACCTCATTAAATAATTGGGGGGAAATTGTGCCAATAAAAGTGGGGAAAATTTAACCTCCAAGTCTGATTAGGCTCCATATACCAATAGGTGGTTCAATAATTATAGGTCTCAAAGGAGTTCGAATGTTCATAACCTCAAAACACTTATCCTTATTTTCATGATCTATTAGTGAAGAGGAGTCTAATATAACTTCATCATCTTCATCTATGGAGGTAACATCACTATTGCTTGAAATATATGTGTCAATGTTCTCATTTTCTTGCCTCATGATATATTACCTAGTAAGAGATTTTTAGAAGAACAACAAACTATATGTTCATGACATTCATTGTTTGGTTCTTCTAAAACGTCTTCATGAAAAGTAAGGGATTGATCAATGGTTGTTTTTTCTTGCTTATCAATGATGAAATTCTCTTGTTCGACAATTTTTTTCTATGGGAAGAGAGGAAAATAGAACTCTCACAACCCTCATCAATTGGATCTTCTCACACCAAAGTATCTTCATCATAAATAGGATAGATATTAGGAGAAGGGAAAATTTGATTGTTATGATTGCCCATGATTTCATCCTTGTTTTCTAAGGTCTCATTCTCTTGTGTCATGATATCTACCCTAGTGAGAGAGCTTTTAAGATATTCATTGCATACCATGATGAGATTTTTTTAAGTAGCTTCATCACAAATAGGGTAGGCCTCAAGAGAATAACTATGAGTTTCACGCTTACTAATGATTAGAAATTTTTGTTCAAATAGATCTTCCCAAATGGTAGGGGAATTAGGGAAGGGAGAAGTAAGATTCTCAAGATTGTTAATGAGTCTATCTTCTAACACCAAACTATCTTCTTTGTATGTAGAAGATATATTAGGAGAAGGATAAATTTGATTGTCATGGTTATCTACAACTACATTCCCATGTCCTATAATGTCTTGTCAAGTAGGAGAGGTAGGATTGACATAGCTCTTAATCATTGTATCTCTTAACACAAAAATTTCCACCTCATAAATGGGATTTCATGATTGTATACAATTGTATCCTCTCCCACTAAAGCATTCTCACGAGTACTTAGGGGGTGTTGGAAGATGAATGGATACTAGGTAAAGTAGTCTCAATGATCTCATCTTCTTGTATCATAACATATTTTCAAGGGAGAGGAAGAAAGGAACAAACAAGACTTTCATTACTCTCCATGATTGCATCTTCTTTCATTGAAATACATTCATCCCTAAGAGGAGAGGTATCTAGAGAAAATAAATTATGATCATCATGGTTATCTATGTTTGTTTCCTCTTCTATCACATCATTCCCACAAGTAAGAGAGATAAAAGGGGTTATAGGTTTAAGGAAAGCATTAACATTTTCACTCTTCTGTACTAATTGAATCTCATAACTAGGAAATGTATTAAATGAGTGACTAACATGCTTATTGACTAAATTTTTGTTTGGTTACTTGGAAAAGATGGATACTAACATTTATGGCATGCAATCAAATGACCTATAATGAAGCGCAATTTTTAGATTCTAATCGATGCAATTTACTTATTAAATAATGCAATAAGCTGATAATGAAATGTTTTGATACAATTTTGAATTTTTAACAATACACTAAAATGAAGCAACTTAAGCTAAATGCAATGAAATTGATGAAACAACAAATCAGAAAACTAAAGTTTAGGAAGATAATGCCACCAAATAGAATCTAAAAAACTGATATTTTAATGTCTTGAAATTGTAGATCTATAGCTAACATGCACTCATTCACTAGTAAGGAATAATGGGTCCTAGTTAGGTCTTTTTGGGATCATTCTATGGATTTTAGAGTCAATTTTAATGTCTTTTTAGGTAGCAGAAGGTTTAGGTCAGACCTGATTAGGGACTTATTCACCAGTAAGGGTGAATGGGTCCTAGTAATATCTTTTTAAAAAAAAATTTAATGGTTTGCAATCTTTCAAATATTTCTTTAGATTTTCTAGAAATTCAATGTAAAAAATGCAATAGAAAGATGAAATGCAAGACCTAGGTTGAAATGCATTTTTTCTTAATTTTCAAATGAAATTGAATGAAATCTAATAAGATGAAAATGATTGATTTTTTTTAATAATTTCTAGATTTAAGAAATGTAAAAAAATGCAAATCTAAACCCTATATGATATGCAAAATTGAAATGCCAAAGAAGAAATCATAATTCAATGCAAATCTAAATGGAATGAATGCAAGATTTTAACTTAAAATGCAATGAAAGAATCCAAAATTTAGAAAAGTGCAATGTTGAATAAGTTGGGTTCACCAAAATATAAATGTTGGAAAATAAGATCTATCCCAAATATGAGATAGATCACTTGTTTTTGTAAGCCAATATCACTTCAATTATGCAAAATAAGATGCAAATAACAATAAAAAAATGACCCTAACCATTATAGAAACTATTATGAATGCTTTTAGAGTGTAGAAAGCTATGTACCAGTCCAAAAAGTTGTGTTTTAGATATGGAGAACTCATTTTCCTTCAAGGGAAAATGGGTCTTTTTAGGGTTTTGTAAAACTGATTTCAAGATCCTATACTTTGATGTCTACACTCTTGAAATCCTTGTTATCAAGTTTTGGAAGTCAATATTTAGTTTTGTAGGGATATTTTTGTGATCTTGCACTTTTAATGACAACTTTGAAACTTGAAATTTTTTGACAGCCTTGATAATCTTGCTCTCCAACATGTAAATCTGCAATCACACACTCAAGGGCAACAAACTTGTTTTTTTTTAGTGAATGGAGGTTTTCCTTAGTCGAAACCCTTATAGGTAATTAAACCAAATGATGAAATAAGATAATGAAATATGAAAATGAGAGAATGTAACTAGAACCATACCATGATGATATGATCCATAAATTGCTACAAGGATGACTTAAATTCTTCCTTGAGATTCCTTGAAAATCCTTTAGTAGACTCCAATTTTCTATAAGGATGCTCTTGTAACTTGCTATATCTTGTTAGAATTCTTAGGAGAAACAATGTGAATTAACCCATTATTTATACTAAATTAGGAGATTAAACTCAAAATTAAAAGAACTAAGGATGACACTAGATCTAGAAAGAAAGATAATTAAATTCCTACAAGAATGAAATAAAAAAATTAGGGTCTCATTATGGGAGGACCGATTCACCACCAAAGGGGAATGGGTCCTAGCTAAGTTTCCATGATCGAGGTTTGGGGAGCTAAAAGGAAGGGAAAAAATACATTCCAGATCAAATGAGAAAGGGGGGTCTTGTTCAGGGAGACCTATTCATCATTAAGGGAGAATGGGTCCTAGCTCAGCTTACCAAGACCAAAATTTTTGCAATGAAATAATTGTGTATTTAATTTATGATTGTCAGGAAATATTTTTAGGAGGTGTCAAAATTAAGGCCTAAACTGCGGTTAATAACTCCACTTAACCACAATGAATTAGGACCACCTAGATAAATGTGAATGAGCCTTAAAAAAATTTAAAACACTTTAAAAAGTTATAAATTATGCTTATTTTATTGAGGAAGGGGCCCATAAGATTTAATTAAGAAAATAAGTCCTAGAAAAGTGTGAAAGTGTGTGACAACACTTCACAACATGCTTTCAAAGGACCAATTAAACATTATTTAGCTAGAAATAAAGGTTTTAAAATAGTGTGATTTTTTAAAAGACATTACAACACTAGTCCAAGACACCATTTATTTAGTTTTAATGTCAATTATCCAAGAAAGAAAGGAAAAGGGCTACTTTTTTCATCACTACACTATGAAAAAAACTAGCACCATTGGATAGTTCTCAAAACCATCTTTCTAACGATATCTTGTTTTCCCAATTTTGATAATTGAGCAAACAACTATTGTTATTTTCCCAATCTTTCTAAAATTCCAAAAGGAAAATATTATGTATCTGCCCCAATTGCTAGGCACTGGTTGTCCATATGACTCTACAGTGGCTGATTTTTTTTCTTTTTTCTTTTTAAAAAAAGAGGAAAAAAAAAAGAAAAAAAGAAAAGAAGATTTCAGATTTTCTCTTGTAACCCTAGTTGAGAAAAAACCCTTAACATTAGAGAAGGGGTTCATTGAATCCATGATATAATAACATATTATAATTTTGAATAAACATGAGACACAAGATCAGACAACAAATAAAACATCTTTGATGCATAGAGAGATGTAAATAATAATTTTCTATTCCTCAACAAGAAAAAAATATTGAATGAAAATATCTAATGAATCTCCAGAGACAGTATACAATGAGGTTTGAGTGCTTTATAGAATTAACCTTAAATGATAAAGGGATTGAATCATGATATATAATAATCTACCATTTTAGCTAGCAGCAAAAAGCATTACTAGGTTTAGCTTAAGTGCATAGAATGAATTTGTAAATTAATCAATTATTAGCCTAATATATTTTTTCTCCAGCAATATATATCATTCTTCATTCCTATCTTGGTTCTTAGGGTTTCAAGGAATGAAGGAAAAACCCTTTCTTATTTTTTAATGGACCAATATCTAGGGATGTTTTCTACAACATCTATAATGGACAATGCTATGTCTTAACACTTGATCTCATTGTATTTTTACATCATCTAACCACCAAGTAGTATAAATTTAGATTTCTCAAAATTTTGATATAGTTGACAAGCTTATCTCAAACTATTCATCATGAAATTATTATATGATAGTCCAATATATAGAGGATTTAATGCTTTTCTTTTTAGACCCTATAGAATATTTAAAATAGCTATATGTTAATACACCTAGTTATCTTTACCATTCGTTTGATAATTTCCAAAACCTTCTCATTTTTGATAGATTAAATGTTGTATAGAGTGGATACCACATAATTAGTAGGGAAGGTGTGTATGAAATCTAGGAATCTCTTTTTCCTTTTCAAACATTTCAAGCTCTCTTCTTGGTCCTGCAATATGGATGAGAGTTGTATGAACACTTGAAACCTCTCTAACTCCATGGAACATGCCATACTCCTTTGTTTGATTCCTGTAACATGCCCAAAATGTGCTATAGGCAAAGAAGAAAAGTGCATCTTCCACATGTAGAGAATGGTGGAAGATTCTTTCAACTCCATTTTCCTCTCCATCTCATGCCATGTAGAGTAATAGGTCAAAAAAGACAAACTGAAAGCCCTAGAATACTACTACATGGTTGAGACTTTCTAAGACAGTGAAAAGACTTTATTGTTTTCCCTTATCTTCATTTTACAACATCTTAAAGAGAAATATTTGACTTTATTTATGGTTCTTAGGATCTTGACTCCTAAAAGAAAGCACTATCGAAAATGACTTAAACCCCTTTTGTTTTGAATATATTGTAAAACAATTCCAAAATGACATATTTTGGCTAGATGGTATAATATCTTAACACTTATAATATGTAATAGTTAACCATTATTATTCATGTATATATAACATGAATGCAACAATCCTTTATATTTTAGTATTAAACAAAGAAAACCATTATGCTAACTAAATATAATGCTCTTAGATATAAAAATAATAAATTATCTTTTACATTTTAAATATTTGTCAATAGATGAAACTTGAAAGATGTCCCCCACTTTATATAATTTTATCAACACAACTGAATTCAAAAGAATTTGATTGGAAGATATTTTTAGTCAAAAATGAATTTTAGCTAAGTTAATTATAGCTACAAAAAATTAATTAGATCATAATTCCTAATCACTTAAATAATATTTTTAGAACTGTAAAGCTACATTTTTGTAGATTGATATGTATAGTATTAAGAAATATAAATTTTTGATCTTTTAATTAGTTTGTATTTCATTTAATTTAATGAAAAGTTGGTTGTCTTGTTGAACATTCAAAAGAATCAATATTTTATTAAAATTTTGAATATAGCTTACCCAATCACCAAAAAATATTAATTGAATTAAAGAATAAAATCATGAGTCATCCACAAAGTCACAAAACACATGAACACCAAAATTTTTACTTAGAAAACCCAAAAATAGGAAAAAGCACAATGAGGATTAGCTCTCTATATATTATATTTGAATATAGTATATTATAGGGGCCCACTGCCAAGACACACTATCCTTATAACGCTCACAACTAGAGTTAAATACAATACAAAAATGGCTCACTTCCAAATTATTAAGTAATACAAAGTGCACCTTCCTTGTGATGTATTTTAGTTCCTTTGAAGCTCTATAAAATAGTGCTTTTCTTACCAGTCGCTCATCAACTCTACTTTGATTTTAGACTCATACCACTAAATTCACATTTTCACATCATCTGATACTATGCTCACTCATCTATCTATCTTCAACTCCAAAATATCTCATATATATACCCAAATACATTTGTACACATCAATTAGGCTGGCCTAATTAGATGGAAACAAAAAGATGCCAAAATAGACTTTGTCAACACCACAGATCATTCAAAATCATCTTCATTACCAAGAAAAACATGCAATACTTAATTTATCTCAGCATGGATCTAAAATAGATCCAATAAACATCTGAATTGTATATTTAATCTTCTCAACACATATCATGTATTAAGTTGGCTAGGAATTGGACCTAATCACAAAAATTTCCAATCATACATACGCTTCCCGATAAATGCAAATTCCATATTCGATATTTCTTCAATTTCACATTTCACTGACATCAGTTAGATGAACTTTAGAACCACAACACAAAAAAAGTCTTCTTAAAGAAACACAAAATCACCCACCCTAATACACTAAATAGAGAGATGACAATGATATGCAAAGTTGAATTTATCATTGATATCTTCTAGTTTTTTTCACAAAACATCATGTGAGATATTGAATGTACTTGTATAAGCCCATCGTAATGATATGGTTAAAAGTGAAGAGTTATACCTTTCCTTGTGGTGAAGTGTAGACCCAAAAACTGATACCCTACACCACAACATTGTCAACAGAGAGCACTTACTGAAATTATGAATAGATTAGCTATTTGGTATATTTAATATTAATGTAATTAGATTTCCACAATCCATATGAATTTAAATCTAATTTCTTGTAGATTTGATTGTGTGGAGTCTTTTTTCAACTCTCTATCCTGATGATGGCTCACTGAGTGTGATCTAAAACATTGATGAAAAAAGAATCCACACAATCAAATCCATAAGCAATTAGATTTAAATAGTTAATATTATAAAAATGACACCAAAAATGCTTCCCCAAAATTTTGACATCAATGACAACACCGGGTTAGCTAAATCAACCAATATATGTACACTTCATGCTCATGAACTACCAAGTTGCATCAATAATGACAAACTTCCAAACTTCCAACAATATATCCTTTTGTCATTGATGACAACATGCATATCAAAAATATTTTTCATGTCATGAATCGAAACTTACTTCTTTGTAACCTTAACTCCCCCTTTCATAACTAACCTTGATCTTCCAAAAAGGTTTTCCAATCATCCAAAATTTGTTAACAATTTTTTTTTCTTCCCACTATCTCTCCTCCTTTTAAATCAATGGAAAAGGTCATGCAGGGGCCCAATACACTTCCCTTGGATATATATATGTGTGCATCTTAGAAAATAAAATTGATCATAAAGGTAAGACATATCTACTTGAAGATTCAGATCCTTTGAGTTTCTTTAAAGTATCTTCCCTAGTAGATTTTCCTTCTTCCCACAAAATTTTTTCATCTACAAGAGTCTTGTATAATAGTTCAAGCTTCATTAGAGACTTTATTCCTTCTTCCATAGTGTTGGGTTTGATGTTTATTTTTGATAGTTTATTAGAACTAGAAATGTCACTAGATATAGGAGTGTCTTATCTTTACTAAGTCCCTTAGTGTCACATATTTCTCGACTTTTTTGTCCTCTAATTCTTAAAGTATAGAAATTTTCTTATAGTTGCATGATTTAAAACCACTTATGATTTTTCATGTCACTTGGTAAATCATAAACATCTACCTAAGTTCCTATTCAAATTTCAATTTGAATCATTTCATCTTTTTCACTTTGTGTCTAGTGAGACCACTTTAGGAAATATGATATTAAATTCTATGGTTCTTTTTCAAAAAATTTAACATCCATCAATCCCTTCAAGGATATTTTATGTGCATCTCCACATTTATTTATTGGGTATGTGTAGGATCATGATGGGCCAAAAAGTGGCAATATGATGGGTATGTGGTTGATGACTATTTTTTTACCCAAAATTGATGAAACAAAAAGGGTTTTTAAAGGAGATTCTCATCTTTCCACTGATATAAATTCTACTTTAATTTGAAGTTAATAAGTAATTATTATTCATTTTCTATTCAAATTGTGACTAAAGTCGTGATTGATAAGTTGATTGAAAAACATCTATAGCTTTCAAATGGTATCACATTTTTTGAATACAAAACATGCCTCACATTCTATGCTTTTCATACTATAGGATTAAAAAAAGAAAAATTGAATTTCATGAAGTTTCGACCAAGTTAAGGTGGTCAGACATAAGATTTTTTATATTTTTTAAAAAGTTGTAATAAAAAATTCATAATTAATTATTTACTTGAAAAAAAATTACAAAAAATTTATGCATCACATTGGGGCATGAGTCTTCTACTTATATCTAAAATATTATAAAAAAATATTATCATTTTATTGTGGTTAGAGTGGTCAGACCGACACCTACTTCATTTTTTTCTTGAAATTTAAGTATTTGACCATTATTCTTTTTGAATTACTAGTATCTCCTTCATGAAGTAGAAAAGTAAAAATAACATCAAATTATTGTACTTGAATGTATGATTTTTTTTCTGCTTTATTTCCTTCAAAATTTTCATCAAGTCTTATTGAAGTAACTCACAAAGATCATAATAAGCACCATTCTAAATCATGTTAAGTGCGGTGTGAGAAATAGTAGTAGGGACTATATACCATCATTACATAGGAATATTTTATGTCCAACAAGCATTGCAACATACTAGATAGCTAGATTTCCAAATGTACTCAAGGTTAGTTCCTCTCTGTGGACACAAAAAAAGTAACCATTCTACATTTTCTTCCTATTTAGGCCCTCCTTGTGATTTTGGCTTCATTTTTCTTTGATTTAATGTTGTAATGTGGTCAACACATTCACATTAGTCCTTGGGTTCTTATGAATCATTAAGAACTTTACAATGCCTTGTAAGAGTGTTGTGAAGTATTGTAACACATTTTCACACTTTTCTAGGATCTTATTATTATAATTCACTTAAATAACCTCTTTTTATCACTTAACAAGTCTTATTTCAAAGTTTTGTAAAGTGTTGTAACAAACTTTCATGCTTTTCTAAGCTTTTCATCAATAATTTGACCCTTTCTTTTGTTTAAATGACCCCTTTATACACTTTCTAGCCCTACTTAAGTGTATTTTTTAGAATAATCCCATTAAAAATAATTCAATACACTCTAATTCTTGAAACCATTAAAAATTCCGTGGTGGGACCAATTTGCCGCTTGGGGTGACTTAGTCCCACTTGGCTCAAAAATCAAAATTATTTCAAAATTCTAGTAGGATATTATTCTCTTACCCTTGAGGTCAACCTATGATGTGGTATTTTAGGGAAATTTTGTATAATCATGTATAAATATATGGTTTTCCTCTCATTTTCACCCCCAATCAATCTCCTAATCTCATTCAAGCATTCAAGCATTTAATTAATCACTTTAAGAATTATCAAGTCTATATCCATTGGAGCATCTACTTATATATCTTTAGATTTTTACTTCAAGGGTTCAATGATTTGTAGCATTACATGTTCATTCATCATTCTATTTTCATTTCATTTCATTTTCAAGGGTTTGATTACCAAACTGGGGTTTCACCAAGGCAGGCCCATATTCCCTAACCCTTAACCATTTTCCCCTCTTTGCATGTGTGTTTCGTATGTCTTGTATGTATATTTTTCAAAGAGAAAGGTGTTAAAAGGTGTCATCAATTCATAAAAGTCATTAAAAGTCAAAAAAACCCTAAAAGAAGCTTCAAGATCACCTACAGGTCACATTCTACAGATTCAGATATGAAAACTTGTTAGGAACAAAAGTGTAGGTTGAAGACTATAGATTCTTGTCCTGAATTTCCCTAGATTCATAGGTGGACTAAGTCACCATCACTGGTGAATTAGTCCCACTATTAGGTCTAAAAAGTGTTTTCTACAGTTCTAGATACCCTTTTGGCTATAACATGTTCTAGTATAATCTCGCTAAAACATCTTGCATTTCTTTATTTTTCATTTAATAGTCAATATCTTTTATCAGTTATTTGCATTTAGGAAACTCCATTTAGGAATATTTCATTCATATTTACATTAGTATTGAGTAGCGACATTGCAATTTTTGCACACCTCTCTCCTTTTAGGTGAAAAACCCTAGAAGTGTTAGAGAGTCTTGTGGTTCAAAAATCTTTGTCCATAATTTGGTGAACTAGACTTTAGAACATTTTACCTTTGATTTCAATTGCATTTCATATCATAAGAATAGGTTGCATCAACATTGCATTAGGTTTTGTGTTGTTTTGCATCCTAGGGTTTTCAAAATTGCACTAGTGAAAGGATCATATAGATTGGATTGTTGCATTTAAAATCATTAAAAGAATGCTAAAATTCTGCATTTTCATACTATATCTACATCTAAAAATCAAAAAAGCATAAAAAAATTCCAAAATTCTAAAAATTTGCAAAAAAATCACCACTTGGACTAATTCTCCACACTAGGTGACATAGTCCAGTTGCACATTCTTCACTATAATATTTGTTATTGCTAGAACATTTTCTGCATTTTGGTTTCTTGTTATTACTTTTTTTTTAGTATTTCCAGATTTGTTGTTTCTTGCACTTTGTTTGCTTTCATTTCTTTGCATCAGGGCTATTTTTTTTAATATGCTTTGGATCTCATTAATCTTTAATCGACATGTCAAGTTGTGTCTTTGGAATAGATCCTAATGACATTAAATTCCTCGCACTCCTTCAAATCCTCATGAATGTCCTCCTCATGATGTTGAAATCATTGGGGAAGATGATGAAAACATGAATAAGTTCCTAAATGAATGACTTGAACACCTCAAAGCTAATGCATCCTTTTATCCATCCATGAAACAACATGGCCTTCCTACAATAACACCTTTAGATATGTCTAGTCACTTACATCCTGAAACAAATGAAGAACCTAAGTTCAATACACAAGGTGAACCTAGTTCTTCTAAACAAACAACCACTCAACAATTCTAATAGAACAAAGTAACAAACACTACAATCAACCTTGAAGAAACCTATGGAAAAGGTTTTACCATTTTGAGTAAACAAGGACGTGACACAACAATTGAACATGGTATTCATCAACTCTTAGAACAAAATCCAAAAGATGGCAACACAACATGGTTAGGATATCAAGATCCCCCTCATAACAACAAGCCCCCTAGAGAATATCTGAGGCTTTGTAATGATGGCATGGTGATCTTTTATTATCCTCCTAATCTGAATGATCTTCTTCCTAAAGAAAAATCATTGTCCCATAATCATAACAATGACACCAATAAAATCATTTCAGGCCCTCATGCCCTAATCTCCTTTTTAGAGGTTGGAGAATCTAGCAAATGCAAGAGGCCTTACAAATTCCAAAAACTAAAACTTCCTCTTTGTCCACCACTTGAATGTGAAAGGAAATTGTAAATACTTTTAAACAAAGGACTCATACTATTACCACCTATGAATAGGCTGGCAATATATCCTAAAGATGCCAACATTCCTCTTTGTGTATCATTGTGTTCTTGGACATCGTAGTGATGAGTGTCATCAATTGAAAAAAATAATGATCAAGTATTATTTTGATGGTGATAATTGCTATCTCTTGAACCCATAAAACATTCTCCAACTCTTTTTCATGTAATAGTTGTAGAACATTCCCTTCTCACTATTACATGACCTTTCCCATTTCCTACCTTAGCTCATTCTTTCCTTGCACCTAGTGGTGGCAAGAAGTTGCTAGCCTTGTACTAGTAATGCTTTTGTCATTTTCCCTTAGTTGAGTTATTCACCTTCTGATTATACCAAATGAGATTGGGAGGATGATGAATTGTTTGATGGTTGACTCACATTTTCCTTACTAGTTGTTAATGGTGCATCTAGACCTACACAAACAAAAACAAGAAGCATAATATTAGTCCATTATGCAAGTTAAAATCATCATTCCCCATAAGATTCATTTGAAGCATGAAGAACAAGAAAAAAGAAAGTAAACCAAATAAAAGCTATCTAATTTTGCTCAGAATACTCAAACCCTCAATCCCATGGGGGAATTGGTGCCTTTTTGATGTGGAAAATAACCCTTTTCCCAATTCCTAGTCAACCTTGATGATGAACTTTGATGAAGATTGATGCTCCTTGATGAAATTTCTCCATAACCTAGCTATGAAATGATGAAAAACTATGGAACCTAAATGAAAATGGATGAAGTTCTTCAAAAACCTATAGATAATGATGTTGCATGAAGTTGTGGATGAAAATACCTAAGATTGTGGATCCCAAATTAGTAAAAGAGTCTTCTATTTATAGAAGATAAAGATGGAAGAATGAGCAAAAGGGATGAATGTGGGAGCAAACACCAACCAATAGCATAATTCCACTTGTCAACATGTGAGTGAATAAAGGCAGAGCACATTTGGATGAATGTGCATATTAATTGTACTAAGTGGAAATTCAAAATTCAAAAGTTAGCTTGTGGAGGAAGAAGTGGAAGAGGAGTTATTGTCACTTGGCTCAAGAAAAAGGACTTGTAACATAAATAAATGCCAAGTTGGAGGAAAATACATGTGGGAGGGAAATTCAAATTTGAAGAATATTCCAACTTGATGCCCTTTTTGAATGAAAATCAGAGATTTAATAATCAATTAAATTTATTTACTTGCACAAGTTGCAAAAACTAGAGGATTTGATGGATTAGTGTTAGGATTAATCATGACTAGATTAACTGAGATGAAGATTAGCTAATTTGACAATTTGATTTAGATTTTAGGATTTAAATAAATCAAAGTGAGAGGAATAATGATTTTATACTTAATAAAATAAATTTTAATTTATTTAATTAAAGATGATGGTGTTAGTTTCAAATCAAATAAAGATAAATTTATTTAATTTAAATGAGACGACTTTAGAGATTAATTAAATAAAATGATTTATTTAATTAATAGGGGATGTTGACTTAATCAGATAAAATTTATTTATTTAATTAAGAGATGAAATGTGATGAATTTAATCAAATAAAGATTATTCGATTAAATGGTTAGTCAAGTAGATGATTCAGGATGAATTGGTGTTAATAAATCAGATCAAGTGTATAGGATCAATCAGTATATTTTTCATGTCTATACTAGTCTTTTGCATTTTCTTTTTCTTTTGTGTGTTTGCATGTGTGAGTATAGTTCCCCCCCATGATGTTATGCCTGATGTCCTCTATCTTTGTGACATTCCTCTATTTGTACCTTTATTATTCTATATGTCGTGCACTTATTTCACCTTTGGATCTTGTTTCTTATTTTCCTTTTGGGGACGATGCAAAGTGTTGAGACACCCTATGTCTCTTCCATGTTGACCCAAAGTCCCCTTTTTCTTTTCTTTATCCTATTTTTTTTCTTGTGCTTTCTTTTTGGGGATGATGTAAAGTGTTGAGATACCCTATGTCTCTTCCATGTTGACTCAAAAGGCCCCTTTTTCATTTCTTTATCCTTTTCTTTTTTCTTGCATTTTCCTTTTTGGGATGATGCAAGGCATTGAGACCAAAATGTCTCCTTCATGATGACCCAAAAGGATTTTCTTTTCATTTTTCCTTCTCATTTTCTCTTTTGGATTTTTTTTTGTTTTCCTTTTGGGGATGATGCAAAGTGTTGAGACACCTTATGTCTCTTCCATGTTGACCCAAAATGGTTCTTTTTCTTTTTTCCTCTCTTTCTTCTATTTCTATGTGTATTAGGGGAATGATGACAGTTTTGAGCTCTTTACAAAAAATTGTAGCAACAAACATACTGACCCCATATCCATAGATCCCTTATGTGTTTGATGTTTGCATTTTGGGGGCAACCCCTTCCTTTTCTTTCTTTTTTTATTTCCTTCACATGACACATCTTTACTTGGAATCATATGACTTGGCATAGGGCTTTCCATGTTGGCTCTCATGTATTCTTCCTTCTTTTATCATTTTTCATTTGCTACTTTAAAGTAATTGCTCATAGAATGGTGTGTAGAAATCCTTTAAAGTGGGGGCATACATTAGCATTATTCTTTTGCATTTTTCCTTTTTCTTGGTTCTTAGTGCAGCCTTCTTACTTCAGGCAATGTGTTTTTCGCTTTGTGGATGACATTGGGTATGATGTCCTTCACAAGCTTGATCTATCTTAGCATATTGCATTCCTCTTAGTGGTTTGATGTAACACTGCATCACCTAAGTTGTGAATTTTCTATTCTATGATTGGTCCTCTCTTGGAGAAACTAGGCACAATGTTCCCTAAGCTAAGACCTCGCATGAACTAAGCAAGACTCATTTGAGAATTCTTTGAATGTTTCATTTTACATTTGTTATAGGACCACCTTGCATAACACAACTTCCATGCCTGTGGTGCCATCATGTTTGTTCATTAGCTCCATGCATACGATGTTTTGCTTGTATCATGAAGCTTGAAATGCCATTTTATTTTGTAATTCCTTACTAATGTTATCAAAAGGTATAACTTTGGTACGCTTGACAAGGAAGCCCATTTTGAGGCATGACTTTCCCCATAGCCATTTTTATATGTGTGAGTGCATAACAGCCATGAGTGTATGTTTCTCACCTTTTAGACCTTCTCACTCAGTGGAAAGCCATGAGTTCCATTGCCTAAGAGTGAGTATGCATTTTCTTTTTTAGACAAACATCCTATATCTAATCCACATCACATTGGAAAAATGATTGAAGCTTGATCTAATTCTCTCTCTCTTTTATTTTCTCCCATTCATCACCACTTTCATGTGTGTTCCTTTGTGCTTATGTTTGGTTTTCCATGGGATCTTGATCTTGGGGGCTTGATTACCCCTCTTGATTTTGTTGTCTCATTTTTCTAGCATTAGTTCATTGGAACCCCTCTTGATTTTGTGTGGGTCTACTTTAGTGTGAGTTTGAAGTAGGTTCATTCTCTCACTAAAGTGGGGGCTAAATGTCAACACAAAAAAAGTAACCCTTCTAATTTTTCTTCCTATTTAGACCCTCCTTGTGATTTTGGCTTGATTTTACCTTGATTTAATGTTGTAATGTGGTCAACACATTCACATTTGGTCTTGGGTTCTTGTGAATCATTAAGAACTTTATCATGCCTTGTAAAAGTGTTGTGAAGTATTGTAACACACTTTCACACTTTTCTAGGATTGTATTATTACAATTCCCTTAAATAACCTCTTTTATCACTTACCAAGTCTTATTTCAAAGTTTTGTAACAAAATTTCATGCTTTTCTAGGCTTGTCATCAATAATTTGACCCTTTCTTATGTTTAGATGACCCCTTTATACACTTTTCGGCCCTACCGAAGTGTATTTTTTAGAATAATCCCATTAAAAATCATTTAATACACTTTAATTACTGACATTCATTCAAAATTCCTTGGTGGGGCTAAGTCACCACTTGGCTTAAAAATAAAAATTATTTCAAAATTCTTGCGGAATATTATTCTCTTAGCCTTAAGGTCGGCCTATGATGTGGTATTTTTGATTAAAAAATTATCATCATGTATAATTATAGGGTTTTCCTCTCATTTTCACCCCCAATCAATATCGTAATCTCATTCAAGCATTTAATCAATCACTTTAGGCATTATCAATTCTACATCCATTGGAGCATCTACTTGCATATCTTCAGATTTCTACTTCAAGGGTTTGGTGAGTTGTAGTAGTGCATGTTGTTCATTCATCATTCTCTTCTTATTTCATTTAATTTTCAATTGTTTGATTCCCAAACTAAGGTTTGACCAAGGAAAACCCCTATTCCCTAACCCTTAAACCATTTTCCCCCTCTTTGCATGTATATTTTTCAAGTCTTATATGCATATTTATCAAAGATGAAGGTGGTTAAAGGTGTCATCAATTCATTAAATTCATTCAAAGTAAAAATTACCCTAAAAGAAGCTTGGAGATCACCTACACATCACATTCTGTAGATTTAGATCTAGAAATGTTTTAGGAACAAAAGTGCAAGTTGAAGACTAGAGATTCCTCTCCCAAATTTCTTGAGATTCTCAAGTGGAGTAATTCATCATCAATGGAGAATTAGTCCCACTTCTAGGCCTAAAAAGTGTTTAGTGTAGTTCTAGATACCATTTTGGCTAAAACCTATTCTGGTAAAATCTCCTTGAAACAAGATTAATTTTCCCATCTTGGTGTAAGTGTCCCAATTGGGTTGAACAACAATTTATATAGGATTCTAGATCCTCTCTACATCACATTCTAGTTTCTAGATGCATCTCTCCAATCTTGTTCACTTATGTTATTTTTTATCTATATTCTTAGGTCATTTTTGCATACATCATTATGTTTTCAAACATCTTGCATTTCTTTAGTTTCCATTTAATAATTAATATCTTTTATCATCTATTTTCATTTAGGAACATTTCATTCATATTTTCATTAGTCTTGAGCGAGGACATTGTAGCTTTTGGCACACCTCTCTCTTTTTAGGTGAAAAACCCTAGAAGTGTTAGAGAGTCTTGTGGTGCCAAAATCTTTGTCCACACTTTCCTTGGAGAGTTGCACAAATATTTTTAGTTAATTCTTTAAAATTGATAGAATTTTTCCATAGGCTTTTCCAAAGGACCACAAACTAGTTACATCACTAATTGCTTCACTATTTATTGAGTATGTGATCAATCCAGATAGATTAATCATGAATCCTAGTCATTACAACTCTAATTTACCTCTTTTTTCCTTCAAATAGTGGAAACTTCTGCCACACATCCAATTTATTTTCAACTAGGCCCTTGTATGTATCAAAAATTTCTTCCAATTTATTTTTCCATAAAAATTCAATTCAAGAGAGGACATTTCTTCAATTTTCCAATGTATGTATGCACAACTATCCTCAGTAGGTGAAACTCCAAAGGGAGTACAAGAAAATGCACCCATTGAGTCTTCCAAAAAAAATTTCCAAGAATACCTCTTCAATTTAACTTGTGGTCTCTCTAAGACATTTACTAACTTTGACCCTTCCATTATATTTAGAATGAACATTGTAGAGAGAATTGAGTAAGCATAATACCTCTTGAATTATCTTTTGTGAAGATTAGGGTTTTGATGTTTTTCTTTTAGGAGACACCTCAAATCCACTTCCTCTTCATCAATTTACTTCTTCTTTGCATCAACTAAATTTTTCTTATCAAATAAATTTTTAACTCCATGATTTGACCCATATCAATAAATGTGTTAGCAATAAATGCTTCAAAAAAAGCTATCAAATTTCAGAACCTTGTTTTCACAGTTAATTTTTTAAAAGCTCTAAAAAAAATTTTATTGCAATGTTCCTTCCACAACTTTCTGCTATAGCTTTAGAAATTCCTCCTCCAAGATATATTTTTGTGACAAGTCTTGGCACCTTATATTTGTAGGGGGCTATTAGAATTTTTTGTTATTGCTCCCCCTATGCCTTAGTATGGGCTTAGTTTTTAGAAGAAATATTTGTACTATAGGTAGGAATAGATACATTTAAATTTCTTGATTCATCTCTATTCTTAGACTCTTCTTTTTTTCTCCAAATCTTTTCCATTTCCTTCTTAACCTCGGTAGGATCAACTTTCTTCACAGATTCATTCCTCTTTACTAGATTAGATTATTTTCTATTTTTCTTCTACAAACTCTTGAAATATGGTTAGGTTTGTTGTAAAAATAGCACACAACACTTCTCTAACATCTATTCATTCTTGATCTGCATTAGTTAGCCTTATGTCCAAATATATTGCATGTCTAACAGTGACCATTGAAATATTGAATATTCTTCTAGTATTATATCTATTCATCACTTGACTTCTACACTTAGTACTTCTATGTCCAAATTTACGGCATACAAAATATTGTTTAGAGAAGACTCCAACATTTTGATTCATTGTACTCCTACATTCTATTGCTTTATTTCCATATTTACTGCATGAAAAAAAAACCATTGAAATATGGGTATCTTTGAGCATTTGGTTGGGAAATAGAAGGTCTTCAACATTGCTTCTTTGATTTCTGAATAATCTCCTATTGCTTTGAATCTTCTTTTGATTTTCATACTTGTTAAATATCTAGTTTTCTTTTTAAATTTTTCCTTCTTCCTATCCCAAAAGTCCTTTTTCCTTAGAGGGTTTCTATATTGTAATCAATTCATCAAGCATTATAGTACTTATTTTTAATTTCTCCTTATGTATTCTTTCCTTTTCAAGATCAAACTTCTTGTTCAATTCTAGATCATTCTTTAGTCTTTCTTTGTACCAATGCATTCAGATATTCCTCAATCCTTCCTTTTTCTTCCATTTGAATTTTCAATCTGGAGATCTCCTTATTTACTTGCTTCAACTAAAAAATTACTTCCCTATGTCTTTCTCTAAACTTCTTGATTTTTTCTCTCAATTTTTTGATGCATTAATTTGCTTCTCATAGTCTTTCCTTCAATATTTTTTTCTCAGTTTCAACTCTATCAAGATCTTCAAGAGCATCCTTGAGTTATTTATTTTCAAAAAATGCAGTCATCTTCTTTGTGTTGTATTTTGGTTCCTTTGGAGATCTGAGTATAAAGTATTGTTTTGCTTCTAGCAGTCACCCAACAACTCTACTAGGATTATGAACTCTTACCACTAAATTCATATGTTTGCATCATCTGAGACCACTTACAGTTGATATGTCATTTATGCTCACTCATTTATATACCTTCAACTCCCAAATACATTTGCACAAATCAATTAGGTTGACCTAATTAGATGTAAACAAAAACAATCCAAAATAGCTTTCATTGACACCACACATGATTCAAAATCATCTTCATTCCCAAGAAAAATTTGCAGTACTTAATTTAGGTTAGTATGGATCTAAAATAGATCCAATTAACATTTTCAATGTATATTTAATCTTTTCAAAACATATCATGTATTAGGTCAACCAAGAATTGGACCTAATCATAAAAAAAATTAATCATACAATACTTCCCAATACACACAGCTTCTAGATTCAATCTTTCTTCAATTTCACATTTCAGAGACATCAATGAGACTAACTTTAGAATTGCAATACCAAAAAATTCTTCTTAAGGAAATGTAGAATCTCCCACACTAATACACTGAACAAATAGATGATAGTGGTATACAAAGTTAAACTCTATCATTGATATCTTCCAATATGCCTCAAAAAACTTCATGAGATCTTGAATGTAACTATATAAGACTTTCATAATGATATTGTTAAAAGTGCAGAGTTATACCTCTTCTTGCAATGAAGTATAGACTGTAAAATTGACACACTAAAGCACAACATAATCAACAAAGAGTACTGAGCCAAAGTCCTGATAGATCAACTTTTTGGTATAGTTAGTATTGTATAAATGACACCAAAAATACTTCCCCACAATGTTGACATCAATGACCACACTGGGTCAACCGAATTAACTAGTGTATGTAAAATTCATTCTCATGTTGCCAAGCTGCATCAATAATGAAAAACTTCCAAACTTCCAACATGTCTACACAAAAATATAAGTTTGATTATTTTCCCAAGAATGAAAAAGGAAAGGAACAATACACTAGACAAGAGATTGCATGTTATTCCCTTATAATTATTTTCTACATTAATAAATAGTTATAACCAAAAGTGGGGTGTTCAACACATGATACTTCCAAGATTTATTTTAGTAACATTTTTACTGAAACTCAGTCAAGCTTCAAGTTAAAAATATGAAAAATAGATTAAAGAAAAAATACTATAAAAAAATGGAGACACCTTAACCTCCTATTTTCAAATTTTATCAATAAAAAAATTTTAATTATAATTTTAAAAATTCTTACATTCAAATAATTTAAAAAAAAAATAATTTCAACACATTTTATCAACAAATAACTTATAGTTTCATCTTTAAACAATCTTACATTTACATTCTTTTTAAAATTCTAAATACACTTCCTTTTACATTTTATTAGTTCATGCCATTTAAAATTTCAAAACACATATCACTTTCTCATGTTTCATGTTCAAAATTTTGATCAATCTCAATATTTTTTCTTTTAAAAGGGGATGATTTGAACTTTCACCTCCATGCTATTATCTAGTCGCTAAATGGTAAATGCATTACATAGGAAAAATATCAATATATATATATATATATATATATATATATAAGTAATCAAATAATTAAATATCTAGAATCTCATTTCCACTTACAAATTTTGTTTACTTCATTATTCTTTTATAATTTTTTACTTTGAACTCTATGTTATTTGAACAAATACTTGTAATAAAGGAAATTAAATATTAAAGGTTGAAAATAAATTTGTAAAATAATATTACAAAAATGAAAAGAGGGTAAAGAGAAAAATCTAGTGTTATATAGAGAAGGCTAATATCCACAATCTTAGTACATTATGCTATCGTTCATATGGATAAAAAAATAGAGAATTTTAAGAATCATATTAATTTTCTTAATCTACATAGATATAAAATGAAATCTATGAGAAAATTACATGCAATAGAAATAGACAAATAATTATGGTAAATTATAGGAGTTTTATAATATTTGATGAATAAATAAAATTAATAATTAACCAAAAGAATGAAAACCTATGTGTAGTTAAATATTTTTATGATACATATAAGGGTAAGAAAGGAAACAAGTTTTGAGAATATTTGGGGATTTTACTTCAATTCAATCCTTTTCTTTGGTATTTCTACCTATTGGAACTGTAAAATTTTGAATAATTTCACAGGTTTCCATACCTCTGAGTTTCCAAAATAGTCATCACGATATGCACAGGGTTTGTCTTCATATCATTCTTCTCACACTTTGCATATACTTATCCCATAAATCCATTGGGTCATGCATTTTTTTTTATGTTATAGTTCTTATCAACATGGCAATATCAGGGTCTCCCCGATCCATTTTGTGTTTTCTATTGATAAACGTCTGTGTTGCCTATCGACAAGACATTTTTGATGTCATGGCGATTGGATTTTATCTACTAGCAGCTATCGCCAATACATACATATGGTTTTGGCGACATAGGAAGGTTCCTATCGGCAGGATTTAGGTTGTCGGGGTAATGTTTTATCAAGTTTAAAATGTTTCATCAACTAGCACATAGAGCAAGCACATCGGCCAAAGCTAAGCGGTATCGGAGTGAGCTCTCAGTGACTACGTTGGGTCTTGGTGACATAACACAAAAAGCTTCTATCAAATGGTTCATCGGTGAGAAAATTTTCCATCAGTGTGAGGTGTCACCGAATACCTTGGGTCTCACCAATAAGGCACAAAATAACTCTATTGGTATGAAAATTGATTTCTCTTGGTGATCTAAGTGAGCTCAGGGTGTTTCGGTAAGACAAAGGTATAACTTATGAGATGTCTCCCTAATTTTATTAGATCATAGGGACACACAAGATGGATGAAGAGTTTTGATGGAACATAGTGTGACCTACAAGATATCTTCCCAACTCAGATAATTCATGATGAAACATAAAGAACTAAGGGACAACTAATGGTGATCTAATTGCCTTTGGCATAACTATCTAGATGTCTCGGTGAATTATTAACAAAGACTCAAACACTCTGGCCAACCTGTGAATGCTAAATACAGTTGTAGGTTGACATGGGATTTGCCCAAATACTGCGGTTGGCCAACATGGATCTGAAGAGACCTTTTTATTCAAATACAAATGTATAAATATTCATTCCCAAGGAGATTTTAATAGGGAGGCAGTTGTTAGATTAGTAATGGATATAGTAGAATAAATTTCTCATATCAGAGACTATGATGCATGTTTTCAAATGGCAATTTCAATGAAAATAAATTATTGTGGCAGTTTATTTCCGATGTCAATTGTCTGTTGAGTTTATTGAAAAGTATTGCTAAGCTATCTCCAAGTTGATTCTTTCTGGTTGTTTAAACTGATATAACAAGTTTATTTTTAGTTTATCAGTGCACATTTGTTGTATCTATGTGATTAATTGATTGGTTCTTTCAAGGAGAGATTAAATCCTTTTGGTTGATCATAGTAATCAGGGAGATTCATCTAGATTATTAAAGTAGAGCTTAGTTGTCGTAGTATTTCATGTTTGTACAAGTTATAAACATATCATATGTCGACAATTTGAGTTTCTACTAGAATAGGTTGCCCACTTCTATTTCATTTGACTCTGTGTACCCAAAAAGGCACTCGTCTCTACATTTCATCATTTGGATTCATTCAGTTTCTTTACATCTGTTTATTAAGAATTTTAGGATTTAGATTAAAAATATTGCTATTTGTATCAAGTTTGAATTCATTTGTTCACTTCCATCTGCACTGTGGACATAGCATTTTAGAAGGATAATCATAAGTCAAGTTTGCTTAATTAAGATAGGTACACCCACCTAGGTTTGACAGCACCTAAAGAGTAGAAGGTTTAATTCATTTGACCTTGTCTATTACCCTAAAATGTATCAAGAGATTAGTAGCCTCTTGAGGCATCCTGCCTACATTTTTGAGAGCTAACACTACCTATAGAATAGCAAATAGAAAGACATATAAATAAAGTCATTCTTTGAGAATACTCCTATCCCAAGTGTGTTTAGTAATGGTCATAGTTGTGAATGTGCATAATCTAAACTAAAATGAACTATGAAAGGGATATGGAAATCCCATGGTTCTTAGAGGAACCACAAGAAAGATGCAATAAAAAATAGACATATAGATAAGATAATAACAATAATTAAAAATAAAAGTAACAAATATATATATATATATATATATATATATATATATAACCATAAGAAGAATATTTTAGATATTCATGGAGCTAGAATAAAATTATAAAGAGATTATCAAATTAAAGATAAATCTAATAGATCCAAAAGAACGTGAAAGAATGAGAACTTGATTGAAAACATGAAAATAAAAGATAAATAAAATAGTTGGTGAGCCATTTGGATTCATCTTGAGTGGTTATTGCTAAGTTGGGAATTTGATAAGTAAATAAATATTTATTAAAATCCACTAAATAAAAATCTATCATGGGATTCTAATGTGTTATATGTTTTATTCATAATAGTTCACAAACATACAGTTTAGATCTTGGGATTACATATTAGGTTTTGGTTTCATTATACATCTTTTCAACACCTTACTCAAAATAGGATCAAACACTGATCAGGTTATGTACAAGCATAATTTGGTCTAATTACACAAGCAAAGCTTGATATATTTGATAATCATTGTTGTTGTGGATTCTTTGTGACTTCTTTCTCTTTCCTGGGTGGTCCAACTCTTCTTTGTAGATTCTCTTTGTTGTTCAAGGACATGCACTTGGTTGGATTATTAGTTTTCCTATGGTTTAGCCACTACTTCTCAAATGCCACCTCTTGCTTATTATTTTTTCTTATCTTCTTCCAACAACTTTGTAAACTTGTCTTTGGACACTTGTAAAGTGATTGAAACCTGCATGTAAATAAAGTGAAGGGTGAGTCTTCTAAATGACTCAGTAAGATCCCTTCTACAACCTTGATAAATCTCTTTATTCCTAGATTTTGACAAAAACCATAATATTTTAGTAGATAAAATCAACCAAAGCATATTATTGATTGTTCCCAAGTTTTCAAATTTTCCAATAACAATTTCTAATTTTTTGTTATTCCTTAATTTCCCTCTGTTACTAAGATCAATTGGAAAGAGGTTCAAAATTTCCTTGGCAAAGAAGCATTCAAAAAAGATGTTCATAATATAATCAAATTGTTTACAGATATTGCATATAAGAGGGTTCTTCTTGGTTGCCACATTGGGAAACCTTAGCATTAGCATCATCCATCTAAAGGCTAATTTCTTAGGTTCCATCGTGCTATTCCAATTGTGAGTGAAAATTTTCCTGCACTGATTGGTGGTTAGGGCATGTGTAGGATCATAATGGAAAAAACATGCCCTTAAGTGGCAAAAAAATCAGAAAAATCAGAGTTAGGAAATTTAGTGTAAAAATTTGAATAAATTATCTATATTATTTCAAAAATATGTAAGAATAGAATTTGTAGAAAATTGAATGTAGTTTCTAAACTACTAGGTTTATTTTTTAAAAACCAAAATCTATTTGGTGAAAATTTGAAATTTCAATGCAGTAGTACTTAAATTTCAGGGAAAAAATAAGAAGTAGGCATCTGTCTGACCACCCTAACCACAATAAAATGATAATATTTTTTTATAAGATTTTACATATAAGTAGATGAATCATGTATCGATGTGATGCATATTTTTTTGTAATTTATTTCCAAGTAAATAATTAATTATTATTTTTTTTATTACAACTTTTAAAAAATATAAAAAATTGTGCATCTAACCACCTTAACTTGGTCAAAACTTCATGATTTTTTTTTTTAATCCTATAATATATGAAGCATAGAAAGTGACACATGCTTTGGATTCAAAAAATGTGATATTGTTTGAAATCTATAGATGTTTTTAAATCAACCTATCAATCAAGACTTTAGTCGTAATTCAAATAGAAAATGAATAATAATTATTTATTAAATTCAAAGTCAAGAATAATTTATATTGGTGGAAAGCTGAGACTCTCCTTTAAAAACCATTTTCATTTCATTAATTTTGGGTAAAAAAAAAATTGTCAGCCACATACCCTACAAATACCCATCATATCGCCACTTTTTGGCCCATCATGATCCTGCACATACCCATTAGGTTCATTCTCCATCCTTGATTCAAGGTGTCAACTAGGTCAATAGGGTTGTGTATAGCCATATAAATGTCTTTAGCCTTTATACCTTCAAGGTGATTAGATTCAAGCCATCCACTACCCTACACAATGTTACTCTTATTATTTTTGGTTAGAGGGATAACAATATTTTTCTAATTAAATCATAAGCTCTTTCGTGGGTTTGAGGGAGATAAAATTCCCTCATAAGGACCTCCCAAGATTTTAGTTTCCCATCAATTATAATATTATGGAAAGAGGAAATGACTTTACCATTCAAATCTTTGGCTAAGCATCCCTACAATAAAGCCAAGGGATTTTTATTATTGTAAACATTCCACCAAATATACCTTTCAAGAAAGATCTTATCTAGCTCGCCATCAAAATTCCACTTCTTTATTACATTAGCTTTATACATCTCTCGAGCTTTCCAAATACATCTAAAGACTCTAGATCCACTAGGGGATATGAAAATTCTACTAAATACTAAGTCCCAGAGAGCAATGCCCTTCCAAGATTTGGATATTTTTGGTGTGGCCAACTCTATGTTGTTCCTGACAAGAACCTTCCAAGGTTCATCACCTATGAGGGAGTTATAAATCCACTTCATTGACAATGCAATACCTTGTTTTTTAAAGTTTTTAAGGCATGGGCCTCGCAACTACTTGTTTAAACAACAAATTTCCCACCTTACTACATGTAATTTCTTCTTACCCTTACCATCTGACAAGAGGAAATGCTTAATTTTATTTTGAATCTTTTCTACCTGGTAGTTGTTGAAGAGCCAAGTTGAGGCATAGTGAATATTATATGATGCCAGAATATTTTGGCACACTTATGCCCTACTAGCTAGATAGAGGTATCTCTTATTCCACCCATTTAGTTTCTTCTCTATATTTTTTTTTCACCCACTCCCACATGTATTTCAGGTTAGGGTTGACTGCAAATGGTATTTCTAAATACCTTACAATTTTATTTGGACCCCTCCACTATAGGTCAAACATATCAAACTAGTTTAGCTTCTTATCTTTCCAGCGTAGCATGGTTGATTTGGCTCTAGAAATCTTTGGCCCTACTTTTCTTTCCAAAAGAGAAAGTTTCTCAATCAGATTAAAAACATTATCTCTTTCTAATCTTGTGAGGACAGTTGTATCATCTGCAAATTGAAGGTTGATTAGTTCTTCCTTGTTAGGGAGAATTAACCCCTCCAATTTTAGACTTATTGAATGATCCCTAAGTATGTAGTGTAATGCACCCGAGACTATAACAAATAGAGAAGGAGCTAGTGGGCATCCTTTCCTTATTGATCTTTGCAACTCAAACTCCTCTAATAGGGTAGCATTGACCTCTATTTGAGCATTTGCATCCTTTAGTAAAACTTTGAACATTCAACATATTTACTCAGGGAAGCCAAGAGTTTCCACAACCATTATTATAAAAGGCCACTCAACTCTGTTGTAAACCTTCTCAAAATCCACCAATAACATCCCAATATTCTACCTTGAGACTTTAGCCCAGTTCATTGCTTCCTAGCTTCTCAGTAGGCTTTCAAGGATAAATTCTCCTTCAATAAACATTGTTTGCATTTTATTGATAATTTTGGGAAGAATACTTACAATCCTTATCACTACATCCTTGGCAAGGATTTTGTATGAGACATTAAGTAAGGTTATGGGTCTTTAGTTCTTAACTAGGGTTCTATCTTCATCCTTTGGGACTATTTTGATCACACCTTTGTTGATTTCCCTACCTAGAGACCTTGATTCAATTGCTTCCGTGTAAACCTGGAGGATATCCTCACTTACCCACTCAATATTCTTCTTATAGAACTCAACTGGGATGCCATCCACCCCTGGGGCCTTATCATTATTAAGATCTAGTATTGCATTCTTTATTTCATCCAAGGTCAACTTTTTATTCAACCTTTTAGCCTCCTGCTAGGAGATCTTCCTTGGGATTAATCTTTTGTGATCCTCTCTTGCTTTGTGGTTTGAAAGGTTGGTACTTTCAAACATAAACAATTCTTTATAGAATTGCAAGAAGCAGTTTTGAATCTCCTTGAGATCATCCACTATGGAGTCATGAGGAAATTATCTTAGTAAACCTGATTTGAGCGTATGATATCATTTTGGAAAATTTTTGTGTCTACATTTTTCCCCTCTTTGAAGCGAGGTACCTATTGGGTATGTGCAAGATCATCATGGAAAAAGCAAGCCCTTAAGTGGAAAAAAATTCAGAAAAATCAGAGTTAGGCAACTTGATGTAAATATTTGAATAAGTTATCTATATTATTTCAAAAATATATAAGAATAGAATCTATAGAAAATTGAATGTAGTTTCTAAACTACTAGGTTTATTTAGAATAAAATAAAATCTATTTGGAGAAAATTTGAAATTTCAATGCAACAGTACTTAAATTTTAGGGAAAAAATAAGTAGGTGTCTATCTGACCACCCTAATCACAATAAAATGATAATATTTTTTTATAAGATTTTAGATATAAGTAGAGGACTCATGTCTGGATGTGATACATATTTTTTTGTAATTTTTTATTGTAAATTTTAAAAAACATAAAAACACGTATGTCTGACCACCTTAACTTGGTCAAATATTCATGAAATTCAATTTTTTTTGTTTAATCCTATAGTATGTGAAGTATAGAATGTGACACATATTTTTTATTCAAAAAATTTGATACAATTTGAAAGCTATAGATGTTTTTCAACCAACCTATCAATCAGGACATTAGTTGTAATTCAAATGGAAAATGAATAATAATTATTTATTAAATTCAAAGTAAACCATAATGTTTATTGGTGGAAAGCTGGGAATCTTCTTAAAAAACCCTTTTCATTTCATCAATTTTGGTTAAAGAAAAAGTTGTCAGCCACATACCCATATATCACCACTTTTTGGCCCATCATGATCCTGCACATACCTTATTGTTTTGATTGAAAGACTAATGCTTTTCAGATCAAAACTATTGCTTAAATCAAATAATAATTTTTTTTAAATTTTGGGTTGATTTCTCAATAAATATGAAAAGCTATCCCAAGGGTCTAGAAAGGCTCTAGGATGCAAGAATTATGTTAAAAACACAAAAAACAATGAAGAATAAGGTCTATCTTGGAAAAAATGGTGAAAATGATGATAAACCCTAGCTATAAGGTGAAATTAGGGAAAAAAACCTAATTTTCTAGCTTAAATAAGTCAAGAAGGGTCACTTTCAATTCATTTGTGCATTCACACCTTGGGGATTCTTACTATTTTAAGCTCTGAACCTGTAAAAAAACTGCACAACGAGAACTCCTGAGGCTCATTTTTGATCGATTTTGAGAGTATCACGTAGTACCTATTAGATAGAGTGGCATGGTAGTTCAAGGAGGTTTAGGATAGGCCAGATGATACCTATAGGGCTATTTTTGTGAGGTATTCCTTTGAGGTTCCTACATGGGGACCTATTATTCCATCTCCAATGGTAGTAGAGATATTTAGATAGTTGGTAGCCTAGCCATGGGCCTATGACTAGGGCCAGGTGGTATTACAGACTATGCCTGCTTATGATGCATGATTTACACCTCTGTAGAGATTGATAGATCCAATGGGTGCTCCTCATAGAGGTAGACCCAGAGGTAGGGGAGTAGGTAGAGGATGGGGATAGGGATAGGGTGGCCAGGATGGCTAAGATGGATAGGTTCTAGGGGCTCCACTATTTCTACACCAGCCTACTCAAAAGCAATAGCCCATACAATAGTAGGCAATGCTGCCACCACCACCAGATGTTAGAGAAACTTAGATCAAACAACTACAATAATAGGTGTAGGTTTTGATAGGTGAGCAGGATTACACTCACCAACAAATTTTGGTTATTATTGATGAGCGAGGTTAGGCTAGGTAGTAGGTGGTTCCCATTACAATGGAGAGGGACAATGCCCATCAATAGTTATAGGCTATTATTACAAAGAAAGGTTAGGAGATTAGGTGGTGACATCAGATAGAATCGTTGACAATAACTAGCCAAGGTCAGATAGTATCGGTTAGATTGTATGGAGAGGTTGTGACAAAGGTAGCCTACTATAGGATGCATTATCATCGCGATATCCCATAGGCACTTAGAAAACCTAGTTTTTCACAGAGGAGTGATGCATGGCCCAAAGCTGAGCAACCAGAGAGGTAGGTCAAAGAGGTTAGTAGCCATCAGGGCTAGCTTTCATGTACACACACTTTTTTTCATTTTGTTGCCCCATTCTTTGACATAGAGATACATTCATGGGCTCCCTTTTGATAGCCTCATGGATATTGTATTTATGCTCGATATACATACACTGATCTAGATTGTGTACCATGACATTCATTATATATATGCTGGCATATGGCTTGGTATGTTTTGTTTTTGGCTACTAGTGTTGTCATTGATGGAAACTGGAGTCTTTAGTATGGTTCGTAGTTCAAAAGTAAGTTATATTGGTAGAGAAAGATGAAAATAGATTACTACCAGTAGAAAGCATGATGAACAAAGTATCTAATTGGTAAGTTAGTAAATATACTTCACCGGATCATTATTTTGTGTTGTGGATCCTCAGGGAAGTTTTTTAAGCATGTATGGTACCTTATTTGTAAGTTTTGTAATGCTCTGTTAATCAATGTATGAGCTTGGAGATATGAAAGAATTTTTTTTTGTTTATCTTCTTATTATGGATGACCTAGTATACATAGTGTGTCGTCGATGTATAAGAAGCTGTTTTTTTAGTTATTTGTTGTGTTGGGAATTTTTTTTTGGGTCCCAACTATAGTCTATCTAACTTGTGTGTGTACGTATTCATTTTGATTGGTGATTTGAGCTAACATATGGAAGAATATTATTTTTTTTGTAACCGAAATATAGTAATAGTAGATATATATGTGAGATTGGTAACTCATTTTGTGTGTAAGAAAAGTGAGTAAAAAAAGTGCAAAGAAGTATGAAAGTATGAGAATGTGAGATAATTTTTTTGAGAAGGTCGATTCAAGTGATATATGTATAGTTTTAGAAGGGAAGAGTAGAGTAGAGATACAAAGTCAATTAGAAGGGATGAAGATTATTTTATCTAAGCTTCATTGGAACTGAATCCAAGCATTTGGAGATGCTAATTTCTCCAATCAATCTTTTTGTTGTAATCTCAATTATTTTGTAAGGAAATGAGTCTTCCTTATTTTGAGCAGTGAGCTCTAGGCAGTGTGCTTGAATGCAAGTGCATTCCCCTTTGTTCATACTTTTAATAGAGTATAAATTGTGGATTAATCTCCACCATGGTTTTTCCCCTAATAGGGTTTCCACGTAAAAAATTGTGGTCTTATGGTGTTCACTTTGATTCTTTTATATGCTTGCATGTTTGATTCAGTTTATATTTTATAGATAATCTTGAAGTTTAAATACTGTTGTTCATAGTTTTTAAATTTGAAATTAAGTTGAAATATTGTGGAACGCTAATTCATTCCCCCCTCTCAATGTTCCTAGACTCCAAAATTTGGTATCAGAGTAGGTTCCTCTTCAAAATTTTAATAACTTGAGGTGGATCTAGGATTACAATGGACTCTGGTGGTCTTCAACAACAACTTATGGTGGCACTTGATGATCTTGATTATTCTAAAGAAAAATTCATGGAATTAAAAGAAAATATTGTAACTTCCAAAAAATTCATTCAATCACTTATAGATAAAATAAATGAGGCAAGGGAAAAGAGGAAAGAACTATGTGGTTAGTTGAAGCAAAAAGAAAGAAAGGGTCCTGAAGATGCTCATCTAAATCAAACCCTAAAAGAAGTAACTGAAGAGTCTGAAAAGATTGCTAAAGACAATGCCACTCTAAAGCTTGAGATAGAATCTATGGCAATGAAGTTAACTAAGGAAATTGAAGAAAGAAAGAAGAATGAGGAGAATCCAACTCAGTCCTTGAAAGAAAAATATAAAGAATGCAACAGAGTGAATAGTGGCTTCATTCAGTTGGAGATTGATCTACAACAATCTAGAAACAATGAACATGAGCTTGAGAGATAAATAGTTATTCTCAGAGATGAACTTGATACAACAAATGAATACAAGGAGAAGTTCAAGATGAGTTCTGCTAAGCTTGATAAGATGACTAAAGGACAAAAGGATGAACATGACAAGAGAGGTTTTTGCTATGAGGAAAGTGAAAGCTCCAGATCTAAACATAAGGTCTTTGAACAAAAAACTTAGAAGAAAAAAGGCAGGAGATATCTGGTAAGGCAACCTAATGTTGATAAATTTAATGGATATTTCTTTGTTTGTAATAAATTTGTACATATGGCTACTCAGTGTAGAGGTAAGGTAAAATATGGCAGCCCATAATTTCTCTAGTTAGTGTTTTAATTGTAATTTTTTTTTCATAAGTCATTAGAATGAAGAAGTATGTTTTTCAGTATAAGGAATATTAATTGCTACACATATGGAAGACTTGGAAATATTGCTAGTCAGTGCAGATCAAGGGAAAATTGATGGAATGAATGGTTCAGACAAAGAAGTCTTGTCTGCTACAACTATAAAAAATTTGGTCACATAGCAAGATTCTACAGGAACATAAATATGGATAGAAGTGGTCTGATATATCAAGGAAGAAATTCACAAAAAGATGACAAAGGAAAAGGAAAAGCATATGTGGAAGAGATAATAGGTTGGATGAAGAAAACATGGGTAGAGAAGAGTAGATCAAATGAAGGTTTCAAGATTGTATTATTCAATTTTAAATGCATTGGTGATTGCTTTTCCAAAAAGATGAAATCTTGAAGGTTTGCAGATGAGTTCTACTCTTATTGTCTATGAATGCAGAGTAACCAAAGCTCAGGTAGGGAAAAGCATTTAATGTGATAGGAAGTTAGTTGTATGAAGCTATAAAAGAGTATTTTTCACCGTGCATCGAAGGATAAACAATTTGGAGAGATTTTCAAACAAAATTTTGGAGTCAAAGTTAATTCAGCGGTGAATTCACTAGGTATTTCAGTTGCTTGTAAATTTTGTACTTATTTGGTGATTGGTAAAATCCTATTCGATATAGAAAATGAGGAAAATCAAAGGAACAGTAAATCTGGATGAATATAGTAGTAAGAAGATCATGGATGTAAGAAATTTTTTGTCAATCATCAAATTCAAGAAGTTGGATGTGTGAAACATAAGAATTTGGACATCTAGAATGAGTTTCCATATTTTGTCAACACGGAAGTAGTCTAGTTTATCTTGAATAGATTGGATGATGACATCCTTACTCTAGATAAACCCTATCAAATTTCAAAGGGTATGATTAGAACTCCTACAGGATTGGGAAATATTGGAGATGTCCCAAAAAGAAATCAATTTAGAGTGTTGAAGTCGAAGCCCTAACCGGTGTAACAGGAGATCAGAGGGCTTTGGTTATATCGACGATCAAAGATCCATTGACAAGGTATATTTCATATGGGATTTCATCCAAAATTTTCTTCATAAACATCGAACGATCAACCTCTACATGCACAGTCTATATTGCACACAAAATGATAATGGAAGACAAAGATTTTGATCTATGTGGATTGCTAAAGGACCAACTTATGGAAAATGTGAAATTGATGGACATAGATTACTCTTTCAGGTTTGGTACCCTAGTTATATGCATTATGATGTATTTCCTAAATTTCTTGCCCCGAAATGATAATGTGGTATGGAAGAAAAATGTACTAGTGTGTAAACAAATTTTTGAGCATTTCTATACTTTTGAAAATGGTGAATGAGTTTGTGAAAAATTATTTAGTGAATTGTTAAGGATGTTGGGAGTATGTGGTATTCCTCCTATGGTAAAATTAGTTAAAGTTAGATCATCCTCTGGTAAGGCAGAGAAAAAGAAAAAAAAAACAATAGAGTCTGCTGATGTCACCCCTCTAGCACCCAAGTTAACAAAATTTGAGGGAAAAGGTAAAGATCAGATAGTTGTGGATGTAATCGATGAAGATTCTAATGATTACACACCAAGAGATGAACCAAAACTAGTTGAACTGAATGTGATCATAGTAGAAGAAAGCAATGAATAAGGTACATTATTCAAAGAAAAGATACTGTAGATTGTTCAGGAAGAAGATGCAATGCAAAAGATAGCTGACATATGGTTAAATGGACCATCATATGAACAAGACTTCATTGAGGACACTCTAGGGAGATAATTTGTGGATAATAACATTAAATTGAAGAGTTTGTTGAATGTACTTCCATAAGAATTGATTGAATGTATCAGGGATGCTATGGCCTTTGTGCCTTAGGACAGGAAAGAAGAAGTAATTCTACATCTAAAGGAGCAGTTTAGGCTATCTCTTGCCAAACTGAAAAAGAAAATGAATGTGTTAAGGCAATGCATTGACTCAAGTAATAATATCTTTAATTACTATCTTTGTTGGCCTAATGTGGTTGGTAAATACAAGGACAAGCTAGAAAAATTTGAGAATGAGTTGATCAGGATTGCTCAAGATTACAGTATGTTTTAGGACCAAAATGGATTAGTTAAGAAAAAGATTCATGAGTTACAAGTTAAGCATGCCAAGGTTCACTTTTCCAAAAACACTCTTATGGATACCTTCTGGAAAGTGAAGGATCAGAATAAATACAAACTAGAGAAAATGAATAAAGTTTTAAAGAAAGGAGAAAACCTAGAAGAAGCCATTAGCATTCCTAAATCCCTTGTCTAGGTCATCAATAGGACATCATAAAACAATAGCCTAATAATAGTTATTGGGATTGCAGTGGATGCTCGGAAGAAATTTCTTGTGGAGATGAAAGATAAGTATAAAATAATCTTTTGATTGTGCAACATTTTTCCAAATTTTGATCAAACTTTCTATTTAGCAAAGGGGGAGAGAATAGTAAAATTTTGTTTTAACAATAGAAGGAGAGAAGTACAGTAAATATATTAGAAAAAAGGAAAAAGCAGTAGATTTTTGTCATTGATGTCAAAGGGGGAGAGAATGAAGTGAAAAATTCCTTGACATCCAAAGGGGAGCAATGTTTTGTTGTGTTGTGAATTTTTGAGTTTTAGTTTCGACACTTAGTCATTTTTCAATAAGTGTTGCCATCAATTCCAAAGCTAGAGATTGTTGGCATATGTCTTGGTAAGTTTTTTTTTTTGCTACTAGTGTTGTCATTGATGAAAATTGGAGTCTTTAGTATGTTACACAATTTAGAAGTAACTTATAACAGTAGAGAAACTTGAAAACAAGTTACTACTGGAAGAAAGGATGATGAACCGAGTATCCATTTGGTAAGTTGGTCTGTATACTTCATCAGATCATTATTTTGTGTTGTGGATCCTTAGGGAAGTTTTTAAAGCATGTATGGTACCTTATTGGTAAGTTTTGTAATGCTATGTTAATTGGTGTACAAGCTTGGAGATCTGGGAGAATTTTTTTCTATTTATCTTCTCATTATGGCCAACTTGGTGTACATAGTGTGTCGTGGATGTATAAGGAGCAGTTGTTTTAGTTTTTTTTTTTGGGAGTTGTTTTTTTGGGTCCCAACTATAGTCTAGCCAACTTGTGTGGGTACGCATTAATTTTGATTGGTGATTTGATCCGACATATGGAAGAATATTATATTTTTTTGTAGCCGACATATGTTAATAGAGGATATATATATGTGAGATTGGTAACTCATTTTGTGTAAGAAAAGTGAGTAAAAAAAGTGTGAAGAAGTGCAAAAGTATGTGAATGTGAAAGCAGATGTGTGAGAAGGGCGATTGAAGTGATATGTATAGTTTTGAAAGAGAGGAGTAGAGTAGGGATACAGAGTCAGTCAGAAGAGCTGAAGATTATTTTATCTAACCTTCATTGGAACTGAATCAAGACATTTAGATGTGCTAATTTCTTAATTTAATATTTTTTTTGTAATCTCAATTATTTTGTAAGGCAGTGAGCCTTCCATATTTTGAGTAGCGAGCTCTAGGCAGTGTGCTTGAATGCATGTACATTACCCTTTAATAAAACTTTTAATAGAGTATAAATTGTGGATTAATCTCCACCATGGTTTTTCCCCTAACAGGGTTTCCATGCAAAAAAATTATGGTGTTCACTTTGTTTCTTTTATATGCTTGCATGTTTGATTCAGTTTATATGTTGTAGATAATGTTGAAGTTTAAATACCGTTGTTGATAGTTTTTAAATATGAATTGACATTCAAATATTGTGGAACACTGATTCATGCCCCCTCTCAGTGTTCCTAGAGTCCAACAATATATATATGATATGAATAGAATTTTTTTTTGATATGTTCATCCTATTTCATGCTTATGATGTATGGATGCATATGATATGAGATGCTTATATTTGATTATGTATGGATGTAACTTAATTTCAATGCCTATGTGATATGTGATGATACATGAGATGTTATGCAATGTTACGATATAGATGCAATGTTGTATTATTTTTCATCATCTTTTCATGATATGTCATGATGGATGATATCATATGCAAATGATATGGATGCATTTATTTTTATATTTTCCATGTATTTTATTATGTGATGTATGCATGTGGATGTATGGATGGATAATGCAGATGTTATGCTTCATGATATGATATGTGATATATGCTTATGATATGTGCAACGATTTAAGATGCTTAGAATAACAAATCTATAGTATTCATCACAACTTAAATGATGATGCAAAATGTATGATATGTGATGTGATATGATGGTGCAAGATGGATGGTTTATGATTATTCTATTATTATGAGATGCATGTATGCTGATGATGTGTGGATGCAAGATAAATAAATTGATGATTTTTTTGTTGATTTTCATGATACTAGGTTAGTGTGGAGAGAAGATAGAAGAAACAAGAATGAATGACTGTTGATTTCAATGATTTCTTCAAAAGATCCAACAAGCCTATGATACACGAAGAATTTATTATAGAGGTTGATGAGAAATGCAAGATTCAAGATGATGAGATTCTCACATTTCGGGATTGCAATTTTCTGCCATTCCTTATTGTATAATATAACACATAGACATGATGCATCAAGGTATTAATAAGCAAGATGGTGTTGTATCTAGTGTAGTGGACTTTGAATCTACAAATAGATAGGATAGTCCTTGTTCACATCTTGACAAATAGAAACCTCATTGGAATACAAGTTAGAAGCCTAGAATATATTAGGCCAAAGCATACACAATAGTCAACAACATACTCCAAACAAATTCGCTGCACATAACTAAGAAAGTGTGCACCAAGGTTAGTTTACAAGAGTACCCACTAGCAAAACAAATGAAAGATAATGATCGATGTCCCATTCCTTTCTCTCTAAATTTTTTTAATAGACATCATCAAAATGTCCTTGGAATGGGTCATTAAGATATATCATAAACACTGATCAAAGACAAACAATCAGTTTTATCTATATCTCTTTCCTATTTTAGTTTACCTAAGGTGATAGATGATATTGATGTCCATCGTAGGAAGGATACATCCTAGGACATGTTGATCAGAGGTTGTCTGATGTTGGGATGATGATGCTAAGATGATTTGTTGATATACAGTTCACTGGCATATTTACTTATGATCTAGACTTTATATTTTGACACTTAGGTTCACACTTTACGACTTGCTACACTTGCTTTCTTTTGGTTTTGACAAAGGATGAAGGTGATGATGGACTTATTATGGGTGCAATTTTATTGTGGGTGAAAGTGAGATGGGATGGATGGGTTTTGGATTTTTTGGAATATTTCAATGTTTTTTCTATCTTGAAATGTTTTGGCGCTATTTTTGGTCTTTTTGAAAGTTTATGTGAATGTTTATATTTTTAGATTTTTGAGGTTGTCTAGGTATTTTAAATTTTTTCTAATTTTTTTTGGATTTTTTCTGTTATCTAAACGTTTTTATGTTTTTGAAAATTTTCCAATATTTTTGTGTTTTCTGATATTTGAATATTTTTTTAAAGTTATCTAGATGTTTTTGGATTTCTGTTGTTTTGACCAAAAACCTAACCTAAAGACCTATCCTAGGGGCCTCATGGTCCAATCAAAGATAAGACTTTCCTATGTTATGCATGCAAAGACCATGTAGTGCAACTGACTTGACCCATTTACAAGATGAGATATGACCATGTGAGAGATGTTCAATTATTTAGGCTGTCTCACGGGCATATCAATGATAGCCTTACATATGTTCAAGCTCAGAGACAATGCAGTTCAACAAGGGGACTCTATTTTTGGATTTTCGATGTTCGACCTTTTAGGGATTTTGATGCTTTCTAGATGTTTTAGATTTTGAATTTACAATTTTCTAAATGTTTTTTATATTTTAGTTGTAATGTTTTGGGATTTTCTGATGAACGTTTACATTTTTTTTGGATTTTTGATAAGATTTTATGAATGTTTTTATATTTTCGATAAGATTTCCAATGACCATAATATATACAAGAACTTTATTATGACCCATAACCAATTTCCACTAGCATGATAGGTTACACTCTTCGATAAAGGTAGGAAAAACTAACCTTTGGAATATATGCCAAGTAGTACTAAAGGGATTGCGATACTTCACAATATCAAGTTATGATAAGGATGTGGCTAGTTGATGGATGAATAGGATAAATGATGTGATGGATGAAGGGTTATGAAAATAATGGTAGGATAAAGAGCCAAAGAATAGATGGATGTGCTTTATTTATGCAAGGCACCTATTTTCCAGCTTGCAACCAAGGTACTTTCCCAAAGCACCACCATAGTGGTTTTCACTAGAGGACAATTTATTTTTCTTTACATTTTCAATCCTTTTCCTCATTTTTTTTTAATTTTGATAAATTTTTTAGTTTTTTGTATTTTCGATTTTACACCCTTCAGGACTAGGCATAATTTTTTTTGAGATGCAAGATGTTAGTTCGTTCCTATAAGGTTTCACCTTTATGGGTTGATAGTTTGTATGCTCTTGATCCATAACTTGTTGTGATGTTGAAAGGGCTCAACCAGTTAGGATCAAACTTCCCTTTGTTGTCTTAATCTGGAAGATTCATCTATTTTTCTTTAAGACAAGATCCCATACCTAAAATGACTGACATTTGATCCTCTTGTTATAACTCTATTTTAGTCATTTTTGATATATTTTCAAGTGATTGAGGGCATTAAGATGACGCTCATCTAGGAATTTTAGCTCATTTAGCTGAGACACTCTATATTCTTCCTTAGTGATATGGTTCTCTAGTTACACTCACAATGATGGGAGCTCAACCTCAATAGGTAGGATAGCTTCAAATACATAGACTAAGGAGGAAGGGGTTGTACATGTATGCATGCAGATACTGGTTCAATAAGGTTCAAGCTAATATCATATGGGAGGGTTCCTATGCTTAGATAGATGAATATTTCATGATACCAAGAGGATCTAGGCCCAACAATGAAACACACAAATTCAAATTTAGGGATCTTGAAAGTTGGTATGAGAAGTTATTCTAGCAAGAATTCACATTGGAGGACATTATTTAACATGTCTAGTAGTGATCCAATTTTTGCCATGGCATCTGTTGCTCTATTATTTATGCGAGGAATCTACACAAAATTTATGTCTATAAAAATATCCTTGAGATTCTCTACTATCTTCTTGTAAGGAGTAAGCTTGTCATCCTTAGTTTGATAGTTTCCATTAACTTGGTTAATAACCAGTTGTGAGTCTCCATAGACTTTCATCTCTTACATCTACCACTAAATTGCTATCCTTAGACCTATGATTAGGGCTCCGTACCTAGCAATGTTGTTAGTATAAGGGAACAATAGTTAGTAGGAATTTGGAATGCAATCACCTTGAGAGGTGATGAAAATAATGCTTTCTCCTAATCCATATTGGGTGAATGATCCATCAAAGTGCATCTTCCATTGAGCTATGAGATTGATAAGAAGCACTGATTCATCAGGAAACTTAGATATCAAAAGGTTCTTAGCATAGATAGGTGCTTTTTCTAGTTGATCTATAATCACTTTTCTTTTTATTTCCTTATTCTCTACATACTATATGTCGAACTCTGTTAGGATTACCACCCATTTGGTCATTCTCCCTATGAGAGTTGCTTGGGATAATAGGTATTTTAATAGATCAATTTTTTCAGTGAGCTTGATTTGATGTGACAAAATGTAGTGCCTAAAATTTTATGAAGAAAAAATTGCTGTTAGGCACGCCTTATCGATAGGTGAATAGTTCATTTCATAACCCACCAATGTTCTGCTGATGTAGTAGATAACACTTTCCTTTTCCATTTTATTCATGCTATGCCAAAAGAGATCCTAGTGTTGGTGGTGTTGAGATATAGAGGATTAGTGGCTTGTTCATTATTGGTGGCATAAGCATTGATGGTGTTAGTAGATATTCTTTGACCTATTGGAAACCTTTATCAAACTTATCAACCCACTTATAGCTTATCCCTTTGTGGGTAATATGCAAAAATGGGTGGATTTTATCTAATAGTTGTGCTACAAACTTCATAATAGACTGTAATATTCCTTGTAACCCTCATTTTTTTAGCATTTCCAGTGGTTCCATGTCTGGGATGGATTTCATGTTTGTTGGGTAAATTTCTATGCCTCTTTATGAGACGATGAACCCCAAAAGTTTCCTTGATGTGAACCCAAAGACACTTTTTTGGATTTAGCCTTACTTTTTATTCCTCCAACCTATCAAAGATAGGTCCTAAGACTTGTATGTGCTCAATTCTTTTCTTTTATTTTTCCAAAATATCGTCCACATAATATTCAAATATTTTTTGGATCATGTGATGGAAGATGAGGGTCATTTCCCTTTGATAAGTTGATTTTGCATTCTTTAACCCAAATGGCATCACATTCCAACAATAGGTTCCCCATGGACAAGTGAACATAGTTTTGTGTTGATCCTCATTGGTGATTATGATTTGGTTGTAGCCTGAAAAACCATCCATGAGTGACAACATTTCATGCCCAACTATTAGGTCTATAATGAGGTCAATATTCAGAAGAGGGAAATCATCCTTCATACATGCCTTGTTTAGATCTCTAAAATTAGAGCATATTCTGATGCCCCTAATGCATTTTGAGATTGGTACCAAGTTTGAAACCCACACAAGATAATCTATTGGTCGAATTAACCCAACTTCATGGAGCTTTTACAACTCTAGTTTAACCAAGAGTGCTATCTGAGGGTGCATCTTCCTTAATTTCTACTTAACTGGCTTAGCTTCAAGATAAATTACTAAGCGATGCAAAACCACTTCTATTTTAGGCCTTGGAATATCTATGTAAGACCATAAAAAGTTAGCTCTATGCTCCTTCACGAAGGCTTCCAAGTTCTTTTACTCTTTTTCCAACAAAGATTCAACATAGAAAGTGATCTTAGGTGCTTCTTCAGTTCCCACATTGACCAGTGTATCCTTTTCTGCTAGTACTGTTTACTTCTCTAGATGCATTGCACTAAGGGGGAGATTGAATCTCTCATCCTTTGGCACCTCAGAGAGGTTTTCACCATTATATGCCTCCTTTTTTTAACGTTTTTAGGATCATAAAATGCCATAGTGTGGTTTTCACTTAAATATTTGCATGTTATTTGCATTTCATTTATTTTGTGACTGAGGGATTCAATTGTCTCCTCATAGTATGCCTCTATATCTAACTCTATATCAAAACTTGCTTTATGATCTTCCTATGGTATATTATCATGGAGTCTCATGAATTTTGAGATCACTTCATCATTTTCAAATAAATCCAGAATTGGTGGTCCTTGTTGGTCCATGTCAATGAGTTGTGTGTAGACTAGGCATATTTCAGTTGGTTAATTACTTTAAGAAAAAGATGTAATGGATATCATGAAAAGGGATTTGTTTCCAAATATACTAGAAACATCCAAGGGGAGGTCATCTATGGTCATATCATGTGATGTAGGTGACCAAGAGGAAGGTTCAACTCTTTTAGAGGAAATACCTTTTCCAATAAGTGTGACCTTACTAGTAGTACAATCTAGGGCAATATTATTTAGTTGTTTCTCATGAATGATGGATTCTAGTAAACCATTGTCATTTTGTCATAGTTTCTCATTCTTGTTATATCCCATTTCCTTCATGAGCTACAAGCCTTTTTTATTATCTCCCATAGGAAGAGCAAGGATAGGTCATTCATCTTGATAAAGGATTTTAGAAATATCATCCTCATTAACATCTTCTTGAGTCAAATCACCCCACTTGTTCACATTGGTAGCTATAATCTTGATAGTTTTGGGTTCTTTGTTGTTAATTATAGGTTTCTCATGAGATTTAGGAGTAGGTAGATCTCCTAAGACAAAGGCGTTCTTCATTAACTTGTAGTTCCCACAACGATAATCTTGAATCATTTCTTTGATATCAGGTATGTTCCACATAATAAGTGTAGACATGTAAAATGTTCTGAGTGACATTGGACATCTGATTCTCACCACTAACATCATTTCATCCTGAGTCATTCTTTGGTCTAACCATTTAATCAAATACCTTTATCTGATTAAATTCATCAATATTCCACTCTTAAATAAATTGGTTATCTAATTAAGTCATTATTTATTGATAATTAAATTAACCATTCTGATCTAATTATCCTATTTAATTAAATAATTAACTTTATTTGATTAAATCTCTAAAGTCTATCTATTAAATTAAATAAATTAAAACCTTTTTTATTTTAATTTAACATCATCTCTTTTAATTAAATAAATCAAAAGTCATTATTTAATTAATCTTTTTATCAATTCTTCTCATATTTGATTTAAATAAATCCACAAATTTAAGTCAAATAGGTCACATCAGTTAATCCCTTCATTAAATTAATCAACCTTGATTAATTTAATCTCTTCTCACATCCCATCCTCCATCTTTTACCACTTGGACATTAAAATAGACTTATTTGATTTATTAAATCTCTATTTTCCTCAACAAGGCATCTTTTAAGGAATATTCTCTCAATTTGAATTCAAAATCCAAGTGGAATTTGTCCTTCCAACAAGGCATTTACTCCTCTTACAAAGTCATTTTTCCTTGAGCCAAGTGACATTCAATGCATCTTCTTTCCCTTTTACATGTTATTTCAACAATTTCAAAATTCAAATATAAGCATTTATTGACACATTCTTCAAAACTTGCACATCCTCCATCCACTCACATGTTGACAAGTTGCACTTTTCCATTAGCTAATTCTTAGTCCCTCATTGCTCTATTTCAGACTTTCATCCATCTTCTCATTCTATAAATAAGAGGCTAATCTCCTCATTCCATCATCCACAATTTGAGTAAACTTTCCATGCTCAAATATTTAGCAATCTCCATCCACATTTTCAAATTCGCAGCTAGGTTATGCAGATTTTGGTCTTGAAGCACTCACCATTCTTCATCAAATTGGATCGTTCATCAACATTCATCAATCTTCCATCATAGGAATTGGGAAATGGCCAATTTTCACATCAAATTGGCACCAATTCCCCCATGGGATCAAGAGTTTGCATTGTCTTCAATAGGATTTAGTTTTCTTTATTGTTCTTTCATTTCATTCTTGTTTCATTTCCTATTTTAAACTTTGCTAATGGATTTCATGGGGAATCCTTTTTCTTACTTGCATATTATCTTCTAATGTGTTTTTTCATTGTGTTTTTTTTAGGTATTTGGATTGGGGTTCAACATTTTAGTGCTAAAGGGAGGGTAATCTCATATTTTAATCACATTTTTTTTATCAAAATTTAGTGTTTTTATTTGTCTACAGGCTCGGCATCACTGTTCAACACCACTGGTTCTCTAGTGTCATTATATATAGGACCACAGACAATTCAAACTATGATGCCTCAGTCTTCCCACCCATAAAATTTTAATTCTAAATTACGTCGCTGAACTAATCAAACCCATGGGAATCTTTCAAAAAATCAAACTGCACCACTTGGAAAAGGGTGACACATTCATGCTCACTGGCCTGACTGCAGAGTGATGCTGACTAGAAAGTGACACTATATAGCACCAATAGGAAATCAAACTACAACGCCTTCATGGACTACACTATTGGAGGGGAGTATGAAGTGAATTTTAATTTACAACATGTGATTTTTTTTCAAATTATGATTCTTTTGTCTATTTTTTGTCCTTTTGACCTCTGTTTTATAGAATATAACTAATTTTTTTTTAGGTTGGATCGATCAAATAATAAGAGGAAGAGAAGCATGATGATGTCATCTCACAAAAAACAAGTGTTTTTAAACACTTTAGTGTTTGTTTAACACTCTTCTAGGATTCATTATTCCTCTTAAGGAAAATTTGTCATCTTTTTTATGCTTAGGATCTACTAATTTCGTTTGGGATTTAAAAAAACTTTTGAACTCTTGTTACAAAAAGGCTTAAAAATAAAATTAGGACTCAACATTTACTAAAGTTTGTTTTGGGATTAAAAATTGAACAAGGAAAATTGTCACAGTTACTTTGGTGCTTTTAAAATGAACTCATAATTGCTTTGAAAGGTTAAAATGAACACGTGCAACTTTTTTTTTGGGATTTCTTACTTAAGATAACATCATCAAAAAGGACATATGCACTTCTCTCATTCTTTACAGCGATCTTGAGAATCAAAAGGCTTTTTTTATGATCTTAGGTTGAGATAAAGTAATCACCTCCACATTTCATTTTGGGAACTAAAATTGAACAAAGCTTGCGAGTGTGAGTTAGGTATATCACGTGGGTTCTCCCTTTTTTTATAAACGAAGGTCGATCAAACTACAAATGTGGTTGCTCACTATTGTTTACCTTTAGAGGGGCCTTCCTAAGAGACACATCTAAAAGGAGAACTTGAAGGTGACTCCAACTAGTTTTTCATTCGGATCGGGGTGCTGCCACAATAGTGGTTTACAATTTTTGGGAGGAACTATTTTTTGCTGAAATCACATATTTTTAGAAAATATAATGGTTTAAGCCTTGAAAAGTTCCATTTAAATAATTCCAATTGAAGAGGGTTTGATCAAAATACCTTAAATCAAACCCCCTTTAATAGAACCCCACTAGTTTTAAACCATACCTATAACAGAGTCTACTTTACACCTATCAAAATGCTAATAAAAAACCACATTTGATTTACCTTTTGGTGAATCAAATGAATTCATTTAAATTTTTTTTTGCAATTATGTATTCCTTATTATAAGATTCCCAAAAAGTATAATTTTAAATAAATTTAACTTGATTATTATATTTATTTTTTATTTCTCGTGAATGTAGGTTTTCCATTGAAAATCAAACTCTCTGTTCTGCACATGTGGAAAAATAGTATATTATTAAAAAAATATATATATTAGTGCACCAAATATTGAAGTCCTTGATCCAACAAAGAAAATAAAATTGAATTTTGATACATAAAAAAAAAATTACACATTATACGGTCACGCTATGTCTGAATTATAATTGGTTTGAATTCGAAACTTGATTAAAGAAAAAATATTCAATAAAAAACTATCTAACTAAGTGGAAGCACTAGATATCGAGTTGCAAATCTAAATTCAAAATAATTAGAATTTTATTCTTCATGGAAAAAAAGTTATGCATTATACGGTGAGCATCACTTTTTAAAAATGTTGTTTTCTAAAAAAACTAGTTTTCGAGGGAGATGGAAAAAGAAGTGCAATCTGATTCCAAAAATTTTGAAAAAAATATATTTAGAATCTATAGAAAAAATGTCACGAAACTCTATTTTTCATCATCTTTAGATTCCTCATGGTTTAGCTACTATAGGTGCCCGAAAGTGAAGAATTAGTTAAAAAAAAAATTCAGTGTCCAATTTGGCCAAAAATTGTAAACCACTATTGTGGGATCACCCGCCAGTATATAAATGGATAAGACTAAACTGTGAAGTCCTCATGGTATGTAAGCCTTAGTCATATAGTGTCTTTCAGAATAGGGTACTATTGTAAAAATTATAAGAGCCCCTAGTAGGATTGATTAAATCCTTTAGTGGCCTGCTGGATGCTCTCAAGGTGTCATGTCCCCGATGTCTCATTATTAAGAAATTATTTTGTAGTAGCCAACCAATCCATCCAACGAGTTTATCAAAGTGGCTCATTGGAACTTAGATTCCAAGAAGTTACTTGCCATGTCCGATCTTGGTTAAAGTATAGAGGTTAAGACTTCATTCTTAACATACCTTTATACTCTCTCCTTGGTTGCATGTAAAATCATCTCTTCTACTATGAAGGGCATGAGGCAAGCCCACCAAGAAAAATGTACCAATTAAGCTAGGTTCTTATATTGCTTGAAAGTCAAAAAAAATTTCTTGTTCAAAAACATTTGGAAACAAACATTTAACATCATCATAAAAAAATTAAAACCCTTTAGGAGGAAAATATAATTGACCAAATTCATGTGTTATTGCTTTCCCTTGAGATTCGCATCCTTAGAGATTTCTAAACACTTGAACTTACATCTCAATTTTCCTACTAAAGATCAACAATAGGTAACCCATGCCTTGGATTCATCGAATTTCCACATAACATACTTTGTGGGATTTGAAGAAATTAAGACATTGGACATCTAGTTTGGAAAACCTAATCAAAGGAGTGTTTGTGGTAAAATAAATTCACTAAGAAAAGATAACAAAATTGACTCTCACATGTTTTGAAACCTCATGATTTCCAAGAAAGTCAAAATCCCAAAATGAAAGTCCTTGAGTCAAAGTTCAAAATTTAGGAGTCACACTCGAAAGGTCATCAAGAGATACAATAGAAAGTGCAATCAAAAGAAACATATCAAGATAAGAAAAAAGTTCACAAGGTTCTATAAACTCATCCCTTTGAACAATTTGGAAATGTATGCTTAATTTGAACCACTTCCTAGCTATAGATGTCCTTAGAAGCATTGCATGCTCCTCAATACCAAGGTCTAGTAAACAAAGCATTTTTTAGGTACATCCTAGGATCAAAATCAAATATTTTTCATCCATACTTTAAACGTCAAACCAAAATCACCTCACCATCATCTTTTGAAAAATCTTGAAATTATCCTTCTTGCTAGGCTTTTTGGAAAAAATAAAAATCATCAAATCCTTGAAATCTTTGAAATATAAAATCATCTTTGGCTAGGCATGTTTAGATGCATCCTTTTGCATATGCTTAGTCAAAATTATCAAAACATCTCATTTAGCTAGGTATATGTAGATGAATCCTTCTTTATATGCTTGGTTAAATTATCATCTTGTTTGAATAGGTGTGAGTAGATGCATCCTTCTCCCAACACATATTCAAATTATCATCCTTTGAGAAAGTATACCCCTTAGATAATCATCCAACATCTTAGGGTATATTTGTTCAATCAAATCAAACCAGAAAATCAAGTCAAGGACAATCCAAAAATCAAAATCTAAAATCCAAAAAACATCCAAAATTCTTAAAAGTTTAGCATTCCCCTCAATATTTTCTCAAAAGAATTCCAAACATCTATCAAAGCATCCATCTAAACATCCATATCATTGTCATCATTTGATCTTAGCATCATCCTAAGAATTTCTCTTTTGTGCCTAAAAGATATATCAATCCAAAGAATTATAGATTCATCTCCCATATTCTTAAAAAATTATCCCTATTTTATGGTGCAGACTAGATCTCAACACAAGAAGAACATGGAAGCTGAAAAAGAAACACCCACTTCAAGTGACATAAGCCAAACAAATTCTGAAATGAATCTCATTGAATTAGAAAATCCTTTGAAAAACTTTCTCTCATCCTCACAAAATCCACAAGAGGAAATTCAAGAAGATGTTACCTTTGGGATGTCACATGAAGAAATAACCAAAATGATCCAAAACCTAGAGAACCATAAGATCATCAATATCATGATGAGGCTTAACCCTTCACTATACATGCTTGAACTAGCAAAACAAGGGGCTAAATTACCTTTTGATTTCAATGTGAGCACTATAGTGGAACCACTTTTGGAGGTCATGCCTCTAATTTCATCCACACTCCCCATCTCATCTACACCCCCATCCCAAAGCATCACTCAAAAAATCCTGCAAATCACATCTTTTTCTCTGACTCAACCTAATTTTAATAAGGGAAATGCATTTTTGAATGCCATTCAAACAGATCCTATTGTCAATAATCAAGATTTGGATGCAAATACCATTTTGGAACAAAAAATACCCCAAAATCCATTCCATAAGTATACCTCTCTCACTTTCCATAATCCTAATGATCCATCATCATCATCCTTACGTGCAACACCCCAAACTTCTCTCCCCATAACTTCGCAAGGAGAAGGTGACATGTTTGGACCTGGGGGCATTTTCAACACCACATGATTTCCTCAAGAGATCACATCCCTCACATTTTCACCTTCCGCCATTACCACTATTATCGACACCACTACTTGGCTTAGGGCTCCCACCTTTACCAAATATCAGTCAAAATCAAACCAACATCCCAAAAATCAATCAAAACATCATGCCAAACTCTCAAAACTTGTCATCAATATCGCAAAAACAAATGACAACTACACAAGAAATCATGACATCATTAACCACCCCCTAACATCCCAAAGCATGATCTCTCAAGGACCAACAACATTGATCGTACCATTCAACACTCAAAAAACATCACTAATCACCACCACCACAAGCACCATTCTGAATCCACCACCACACCCACCACCACCAAGCTCCAATATATCAAGCCAATACAACATGGCATTACAAACCACTCAACAAGCTCCTTATCAAAAGGAATTTCTACAAGTACAAAAGAAAAAATCTGCACAAATAGTTGCTCAACAAGCCATGCAATCAACAGCTCAACAAGCCACACAACTAGCTGCCCAACAAGCTGCTCAAATATCCCAAGCCACATTACAAGCACAAAAGGCTGCTCAAGAAAAAATTATATTGCAACAACAACCGGCACAAGCACAATCCTAGGCACAAGCACAAGCCCAAGCACAAGCACAAACCCAAGCTCAAGCTCAGGTGCACGCTCAATATCAAGCACAACAAGCACAAGCACAAGTGCAATATCTTGCACAAAAACAAGTAGCACAACTACAAGTATATGAAAAAGTGATAAAACAATACCAAGAGCAATGAGAAGCATTCCAATTAGCAGCCAAACAACAAGCATTGTTAGTACAACAAACATAATAGCAGGCTCAACAACAGGAAATCTTAACACAACAATAACAAGACCAACAAAGAGCATTGTTTATATAGCAGCAAGTGCAAGCATACATGGCTAAGCAGAATGCACAGATATCACCAATCAACACATCAGCCAATCCACCCATCACATCCACAAATGAACCACCTCAAAACACTTTCATCCCACCTCATGATCCATAAAATGATGTAACAAAACAAATTAGGTTGCTCTCGCAACAAGTGCTCGATCTTCAATCAGGGAAAAACACAAGAACATCTAGTAAATTGTGCCCCTATCCATTCAATAGGAGCCTTGTGATGAAACCATTCCCGAAGGGATTAGAGATTCCCAAGTTTGGCAAGTATCAGGGGATGAGAAACCCTATGGATCACATCAAGGAATTCTAGATTCATTGCATGGAAGTCACATATGATGATACTTATCTAATGCAGGCTATTTCCTAGGAGTTTGGCGAGCCATGCTATGGAATGGTTCTCTCACCTACCCACAGGAATCAAGACATTCCAAGAAATCATCGACGCATTCATCAAAAACTATGCATGCAATATCGCTATGGATGTTAGTCTAGAGGAACTCCCAGCTCTAAGACAAGGTAAGAATGAATCATTCGCTTCATTCCTACAATGATGGCAATCCAAGGACAATCAGAGCAAATGGGTCATGCCCAAGGAACAACAAGTATGCACCATCATATCCAACCTTGAAGGCCTCTTGGCATTCCATCTCAAGGTCCAAGGGATCATGACTTATAACCAATTGATTTCCAAGGTGCTCAACATCGAACGAGCCCTTATAACACAACCAGGAGGATCAACTTTACATCCTGAACAATAGAATAATCACCCACCCACCAACTACAATGAAAAACCTTGCATGTGGGTAAGAAACAAAAATGTTACCAACAATGGTTTTTTCGATGCCAAACTTTTCATCAGTGCCCCTCAGTAGAACACACCCGCACCTCAACAAAAAATCAAAAACCATCATCAAGTGGAACATAATAACAGAACAACCCAACAACCAAGCAATCAATAAAGTGAATGACCAAAGAGGACCTCCCCAGAGAAACAAGAACTTCACCAAATGAAAGTACATCACTCTTGGGGAACCACTTGAATTCATCATGAAGAAATTGATGAATGAGAACCTTATCAAGATTCCCACCTACAAGAACTACCAAGGACTAGACATTAAACCTCCTTGGTATAATGAAAATCAACTCTATGATTTCCACAAAATCAAAGGGCACAACATGAACAACTACATGAGACTAAAGAACATAGTCCAAGATCTCATTGATCAAAGGATCATAAATGTGGAACAACCAACAGGGAATCAAAATCTCAAGATATACACAAATCTGATGCCTAACCATGACAATAAAGGGAGCAATAACACTGATAAGGGGAAAGGTACCTCCAAAAACATAAATCATGTGTATGAAACTGTCATCGCTTCCCTAGATGAATACTACACGGTAATCACTATCAAAGGAGCTCAAGCTGATTGTGGAGTCACCACAAGAGGTGAAAATATTACTATCACAAGATCATCCCAACCAAACATAAATTCCATGTCTAATTCAAGATCTGTTCCCAATGGTTACAATTTCATTGATCATCAAAAAGAATGCCAACACAAATCTCCATCATGGAGTTATTAAAAATCTCATCGTCCCACAAGAAAATCCTTGACGAAGCATTGGCTTCATCAATCATCCCCATAGATCTTGATGCAGAACAATTCCAAGCTATGGTTGGCAACATCCAAACCTCCTTACATTCTCTGACCAAGATTTTCCCGCTCAACCATCTCATAACCATGCACTCCACTTAGAGGTCCTAGTGTAGAAAAGTAAATTCAAGCGAGTCTTGGTGGATGGAGGTGCAGGCTTGAATATTTGTTCCCTCAAGTTCATTAAGCAGTTAAAAATCTTAGAGGATTCCATCAACAAGGGAAAAGGTATTACCATCATAGCATATGATGATCAAGAAAGAGTGTCCCAAGGTACAATCAGAATCCCTATTCAAGTAGGGCTAGCTATCATGGAAAGCACCTGTCAGGTCCTAGACCTCGACTTACCCTGTAATATTCTCCTAGGATGTCCATGGATCCACACAATGAAAGTTGTAGCATCAAATTTCCATCAATGTGTCAAATTCACACATGAAGGACAAGAGGTCACCATCCATGGAGATCCTGAACCATTCTCCTATTGAAAAAACCTTGAGGAAAAATACTACAAAATACCTCAAGTACCTAAAAATGATGAAGGCCCATTAACACAGTACATTGATCCAACCACTCTTGCATCCACTTCTGTGATAGAGACACCCGACACTCTCACCATCCCCACCATATTTGATATCAAACTCATCATTTAGGATAATGGTTGTAGAGACTACACGATTCCCAAAAATGCTTTTGTGGTAGGAGAGTTACCATAATCTCCTAGATCATGAGGATGTCCGCAATCAAATGCAACCTCCACATCTCAAACATCTCCTGAAGACTATCCCAACTTCACAAGTTGGGGAGATCTCAGCCAAGAGGTCATAGAAGAGGACCCATCTCATCTTATATATCAAGATGATATACTAGCAACCGATCTACTAGTGGATGACAAAAGTAAAGGTTTGCAAATGATGCTCGCAATGGGCTATGACAGAAACTAGAGACTTGGAAAAAATGACAATGAGCTTATAATACCTATAATTCTAGAGACGTGAAGGAGAAATCTTGGCCTTAGCTGTACCCCTCTAAGTATAACCATATGAGGAAAAGGGCCCCCAGTTAAAGTAGTTAGGACTCCCCATGAACCAACACCAGGAGAACTTCGCTCACCTGTATCCACTGCCCGCATCATAGATAATTTCACTTTTGACATAACTGACATCTATAGTAGTAGCAATGATAAGGATCTAATATCCAACTTACCTAGACTCTTCGAAGATACCACCATTAACATGATTATCACCTTATCCTTTGAGGTAGACCGTCAAAATCATGAAATCCACCTAGTTTACCCCCAACTCATCGATTATGACCAAGGAGGACCACCAGTTTTTGACACATTCAAAAGTGATGAGGCCCTCTTAGAATTCATGGTACTACGAGATAATATTCTATGTGGGGATCACAAAGCAGGGTTTATCATTGAGCTAGATACAAAGGCCTATTATGGGGAAACGATTGAATCCCTTAGTCGCAAAAGTTAGAAACTAAGAATAATATCTAAGTCCTTGAGTGAAAACCACATTGTGGCACTCTCTCACATGAAAAAAGTAAAAAGAAAGGAAGCATCCAATGGTGAAAACCTCTCTGAGGTGCCTGAGGATGGTGGATTCAATCTTCCTTTCACAACTCTTCATCAAGAAAAATCAGCAGTCCTAGCAGAAAAGTGCAATCTAGTTAATCTAGGAACAAAGGAGACCCCACACATCACATTCTATGTGGAATCGTTACTATCAGAAGAACAAGAACTCCTACCAGCTTTCTTAAGAGAGAGACAAGTTAACTTTGCATGGAGCTATGCAGACATGCCAGGGCTTGATCCAAAAAATTTAGTTCATCATCTAGTAGTATATCTTGAAGCAAAGCCCATCAAACGAAAAGCTTAGGAAGATTCACCCTTAGATCACCCTGCTTGTTAAAATGGAACTAAAGAAGCTATTAGATGGAGGATTTATTCAATTGATAGATTATCCAGAATGGGTGTCAAACCTGGTGCCTATCTCAAAACCCAATGGGGGCATTAGAATCTATACATACTTCAAAGACTTAAACAAGGCATGTCCAAAAGATGATTTCCCATTTCCCAACATTGACATGATTTTAGACATGACATCGAGGCACAAATTCTTTCCTTGATGGACGGTTTCTCAGGATACAACCAAATAATGATCACTAAGGAAGACCAACATAGAATGGATTCCACTTGTCCATGGGGGACTTACTACTTGAATATGATGCCATTTGGATTGAAGAATGCAGAAGCAACATACCAAAGAGCCATAACCTTAATCTTCCACGACATGATCCATAAAACTGTCGAAGATTATGTCGATGACATACTAGCCAAATCCAAAAAGAGGAAGGATCACATAGCAAATTTGAGCAACATTTTCAACAGGCTGGAGGAATAGAAGGTCCAATTAAATCCAAAGAAGTGCATCCTTGGCATACAATTAGGAAAGTTGCTAGGATACATAGTCTCAATGAGAGGTATTGTGGTAGATCTAGTAAAGGTAAAAGCAATCCTAGAGATGGAGGCACCCAAAACATTGAAACAACTGAGAAGTCTCCAAGGTAGGCTTTAGTCCATCTGAAGGTTCATAGCACAACTGGCAGATAAATAGAATCCATACTTGCACCTACTTCACTAGGGAGTAGTGTACAAGTGGGATAACAACTGTGAAGAAGCCTTCAATAAGATCAAATAATATCTACTTAAACCACCAGTCCTAATGCCACCAATCCTAAGAAATCCTTTAATTCTTTATGTATCAACAAAAGCAGTAGCCCTTGGTACTCTCCTATCTCAGCATGAAAAGAATGGCACAAAAAGGGCCATTTATTACATTAGTAGAATAATGGTTGGGCATGAGCTAAACAACTCATTCATTGAAAAAGCATGTCTAGCAGTAGTGTTTGCTTCACAAAAATTTAGACACTACATGCTAGCAGACAAAATAAAACTCATCACCAAAATTGATCCCCTCAAGTACTTACTATCCAAGGTAATTCCCATAGGAAGAAGGGAAAAATGGGTCATGATACTATCAAAATATGAAATTGAATATGTGGAGTGAAAGGCAATTAAAGGCGAAGTCATTGCAAATCAACTTGCAGAAGCACCAATCTATTCATAAAATCCTCTTATCTTAGAGTTTCCAGACGAATCCATCTTCAACCTCAACATCACCAACCATTGGAAATTTTACTCTAGTGGCTCGTATACGCAACATGGATCAAGAGCAGGTGTCTTCTTTATTACCCCACAAGAGGACTGCATACCAAGGTCCTATAAATTGGCATTCCCATGCACCAACAACATAGCAGAATATGAGGCTTTAACCATAGGTCTCAGAATAGCAATGTAGTGGCACATCATGGTTCTCAAAGTACACATAGACTCTCAACTTATAATAAATCAAGTGAATGGTGAATACCAGACCAAGGATGATAAGCTCACTCCATATAAGAAACTAGTGGAGACTCTCAAGGAATCCTTTATCAAGATCACATTTGAGTAGATACCTAGAGCCAAGAACATAGCAGTTGATGTTGTGGCAACAATTAGATCCTTACAAGAAATCCCTAGCAATGTCCTAAAACATTAATTCTTAGTAGAGTAGCTTCTCGTGCCTCCATTTGAGGTACCAGAGTTAGAATTTTTGTGCAAAATCATTGGTCCCAGTGATCCTTGGTACGATGATGTTTATACTTACCTACGAATAGGTGTCTTACCTGCTGACTTACCCTAAAGCTTGAAAAAAACTTTCATTAAAAGGTCTTCTAGGTTTTTCATACTAGGAAATATCTTATACTGAAGAGGAATAGAGGGAACCTTATTATGTTGCCTTAATACTGATGAAGCCTTGATTGCTTTAACTAAGGTGCATAATGACATCTATGGTTCACACTCGAGTGGAGTGACCTTGGCCAAGAATTTGTTGAGGATGGGGTATTATTGGCCTACAATGGAAAGGGAAGCACATGACTATGTCAAGAGGTGTCTACAGTGTCAGCAGCATGGGGACCTCATCCATGCTCTAGCTCAAGAACTTCATCCCATTATCACACCATGGCCCTTTTCGCAATGGGTATTCGATCTCATTGGAAAAATCATTCCCACTTAATCTAATGGCCACAAGTTCATTATAACCGCCACTGAGTACTTTACCAAGTGGGTGGAAGCCATACCCACAACGTACATAACCGAGAAACATATATCAAAGCTCATCTTGAACTATCTCATTTTCCGCTACGGTGTCCCACAAGCCATTATCTCAAATAATGGGACACCATTCAAGAACGAGAATGTTCATGACTTGTGTAAAAAATTCTAAATCCAACATCACTTGTCCACCCCATACTATCTTGAAGGAAATGGCCAAGCAAAAGCCACGAATAAAACCATTTTAAAAATCCTCAAGAAAACAGTCAATGATGCAGGTCATGACTGGCATCTACAACTCAATCCCACCCTCTAGACCCACTGAACCAACATCTGCACACTCACTGGTGCCACCCCTTTCTCCCTCGTCTATGGATCAGAAGCAATACTCCCCATTGAGATCAAGCTCCCATCACTAAGGATATCACTACAAAACCTCATCACAGATGAAGAGTATCAAGTATCAAGACTAAATGAGCTGGAACTATTGGATGAGAGGCATATAGACACTTTAAATCATTTGCAAGTCTATCAAAATAGACTCAAGAGGAGCTATAACAAGAAAATTAGAAGTACAACATTCCAAGTTGGAGAACTAGTATTAAAGGAGAATCAGAAGAATGTACCAAATCCAAACAGCAAAGGAAAATTTGAACCCAACTAGTTGGGACCATTTATTATCACAACAAGCTATAAGTTAGGGGCATATCAGTTTATCAACACCCAAAGGGTAACCTCTACAAGAACCCATAAATAAGTCTCATCTCAAAAATTTCTATGCCGAATCTTTCAAGGTATAGAACCCAAAAAATTAAAAAAAGTCAAAAAAAGTCCTGAAGAAATGGTTACCTTGGTGAAAACCTAGCAAACAGGTGTCTTGGTGACAACAAAAAAAATCAAAAAACAAAAAATCCAAAAAAATTAGAAAAAGGATTAAAAATAGTAAAGAGAAAAATCGTCCTTTGGTGAAAACCAATTTGGTGGCACTTTGGACAAGTACCTTGCTGAAAACCTAGAAAATAGGCACCTTGTGTAAATAAGCACTTTCCATTCACTAGGATTTTCATGGCTTGTTCTGCATCATCCATCTTCCATCGCATTCAGATCTCCATCCATCACCCATCCACCCGCATCTGCACCATAGCTTGGTCCTATGTTCATATCATGATCCCTCCTAGTACTACTCGACCCATCCTCAAGGTTAGTTTGTCTTTCCTTTATCGGAGTAGTCTATTGCATCATGTTGGGGCATGTTCTTATCAGATCAGATTCGTGTATATTCTTGAAGTCCTAAAATTAGAAAATCCAAAAACATCAGAAAATCAAAAAATATCCAAAACATTAGAAAATCCAAAAACATCAAAACATCAAAAAATCCAAAAACATCAAAACATCAGAAAATCCAAAAAATAAGGAAAAGCACAAAATCCAAAAAACATTCAAAACATATAAAAATCCCAAAACAGGCCAAAAAGTTAGTAAAGAAAAAAGTAAGAAACAAAGTCATCAATCAAACTACAGGTCTTTGAGCCTTGAACATAGGCAAGGTTGATCTTTGATCATCCCCCAAGACACTTAGGTCAATCCTTTAGGAGTCTGTCATAATAAATTGACATTTCATCATGTATATCTTCATTTGTAAATTGGTCAAGTCATCAGTCAAACTACGTGGTCTTTGTGTGTATAACATAGGCAAGGCTAATCTATTGATCAGGCCCTTAGGATAAGTCTTTAGGTTAGTTTCTTGGTCAAAATCTCAGAAAACCCTAAAAACATTTGAAAAATCAAAAATTAAAACATTTGAAAATCTAAAAAAATACCAAAAACAGCCTCAAACATTGTAAAACTCCAAAAACATCCAAATATTTGAAAACAACCCATTTGTCTCATCTCACTTACACCCACAATAACATCACTCATAATAAATGACCATCATCCTCAACCTTTGGTGAAACAATTGGAAATAAGTCTAGCAGGTGAAAAGGTGAAAAATCAAAACGTTAAGTCTTAGGTCTAAGTTAGTACATAAACAAGTTCGTCAACTCTTTGTGTTGATAACCTATCATCCAATTGATCCCATATCAATCATTTGAAAGAACACTTTTGATAAATGAAATGACATGCCAACATCCACTAACATGTGGATGCATCCTTCCTATGATGGGCATTATCTTTTGGCAATAGTTTCGGTTCTTATCCTTAAAAGCACATTCCCTTTTGGTTAGTGGTATTAAAGAACATTAGCTTGTTTATTTACTTTATCTTTCTCTTTTTACTTATCTTATTACGCTCATTCCAAGGACCTCTCGATGATATGCGAACAAAGGATTTAGAGAAATAGGAATGAGGTAGTGATCATTATCTTTTATCTAATGTGCTTGTTGGATGCTCTTGTAATATAACCTTGGCGAATACTTGCATTGTTAGACATGTATAGAGGGTGTTTTGGATAGTTTGTTGACTATTGCATTGATAGGTTATACTTTTTTGTGTTTTGTTCTGAGATGTTTAATACTTATAAAGTTCATCCTAGAAAGGTTTCCATATGTCAGATGTGAACAAGAATACTCCTATCTGTTTGTCAAGTCAAATTCCATCACACTAGGTACAACAACATCCTAGTTCTCTATACCTTGATTCATCGTACCATGTGTGTTATCAAACATAAGGAAATTGTCCCTTTGTAAATTCCAACTCCTCAGAAAGTAGTCATCATCATTTTCATATTCATCATCTTATGTCTTGTTGAAATGTCTTATTCTCTTTCATCCCTTCTTTCTCATCACACTAACAAGGTACTATGACAGTTAATCATCATCATCATCATCATCATTGTTGATCCTTCATCCACAAATCATTATCATATTACATCAACATATCATATAGGGAACATATGCATTGCATTTTCATCATCATATAAACATGTTATTATAAGCATTTTCCATAAATAAGCACATCCCTTTCTCATTACATTGCATCCACTTTTTCCATCACACTGCATTTATCATATAAACCATTGCATAACAATCATTTGCATAAACATTTCATAGTCATTTCATATTTCCATCTACTTCATAATAAAACATAATAGGTACATGAGCATTATAGATAATCCATTTCATATTCACATCACATAAACATCATAAATTCATCTCCCACATTACGTTCATTTTGCATAAAACATCATCATACCACTTTGCATTAACATATCATTTCATATATTACATCACATCACATTAAATGCATCACATACATTACATTATCATTTAAAATGTTTAGGATAATTGATTTTTTATTCTAAGCATCTTAAAACCATCTCATTTACATCATCAATACATATAATATAAAACATGACCATTGCATTTAAATTGCATTATATCATCCATTAATCATCTGTATCAATATATAGAAAACCTCATAAATAACATCACAATCATTTTTAAATTTAATTGCATAAATCATTCCATACCATTATAAGCATAATATGAACATAAAAATCCATTACTTTCAAAGCGTACATCCATCCATAATCATTTTGTAACTTAGCATGGTTCACATATCATTTCATGTATACACCATCGATCATCTCCATATCATTTTTCATATTACATTTCATATCACGTCATATCATTTACATCAGCATAGATAAATCTTCATATAGATTAAATCATCATTCATCCATATTACATATCATATAAATCCATTTGCATATCATGAATTAATAACATAATATAAGATCTATTCATAATACATACAACATCATAAAAAAATACATCCATATATACATTGCATCACACCATAACATCATTGCATAGCATATAGAAATAGAACCATCCATAAATGCATAAACAAATACACATCACATCATATCAAAATCATCATCTCATATATATATCATCATCGGGTAACTACCATAGTACAAAATAATCAGATCATTGTACATGTGTGTCAATAAGTACAAAAAGGCCCAATAGGCTATCAAAAAGGAGCCCATAAGGGATGAAAACTATCATCTCGATCAAAACAAGGTCTACCTATCCTATCTACTGCCCTCACCCCTATCATGATGACCCTCTACAGGTCTGTGGCTAGTTTTCTATGAGTAATTTGGGGCCCACTCTACTCTGGTATGGTCTGATGATAGTGCATATGGTAATAATTTACATCTTGGACGACCTCCCCATAAGATTGAAGGGACCCTATGCTCTGAGAGGAGGAAGCTACCATGCTCTCTAACTCATATCTCTGGCCCATCTTTGTAGCCTACCTTTGCAAAATGACCTAATCTCTCTCAACCTTGGCCTTGTCTCTCTTGGCCCTAGCCTGATCCCTCTCCGCTATCAAGGTCTGAACCTAGCCCTGTATCTATGAAATCAGTGTGTCTCTAGGATTTGGCTGCCCTGTTGGCTGTGCTCATGTGGTATGAACGTGAGGTTGATCCTCACCCTCAGCTCGTGGTGGTGTGTCGGCCTGCTGCTACTTCCTGGCTGGCACCTACTCCTGGTCTTGCATCTGAACATCAGCCTCGCTTGACTGAGCTAGGGCCCTGACTGGCTGATCCTATCATGCACCATCTCTCCATCCTCATCTTCCCCTTCAGCCCTTCATCTTCCACAGAGCGACGGGTGCTCCTAGAACTTTCAACCATAGGGATAGCCAAAACCAATCTTTGTAAGCCTTTGTAACCCCTAGATCTTTATGTCCTTGATCATAAACCCATGGTTGAGCCACCAAATATCTAAAGCTATCCATGACCTTTGAGGAAGGAATGTATCACCTAGATGATCCCTATTAGATCCAGAGCATCCAAGAGATGAAAAATGACATATAATATGCCCTATTTTGGTGTCGAGAGCTTCTGAGGCAAAAAAAAATTGTTTCAAAGGTAGTACAGTCTATGTATGGCCCTTGTGTAAGCATTTTAAAAAATTCTCAGGGTTTTAAAAATATTTTCCTACATGCAAAAAAAAATCTATTGTTTTTTTTTTTTAAATCAAAAATCATTTTTTTTTTAGTTTTTTTTTTTTTTTAAATCAAAGGGAAAGTTTTTTTAAAAGTTTTTGTAGTTTTTTAAAACTTGGGCGGATAGGGTACCCTGTACCCTATCGCAGCAGGGTTGTACGCCACCCCTGGTAGGGTGGTACCCCACCCACCATAGCATTCAACTCCCCAACAGTCATTTATCCACCACCAGCAACTCATCCCACCGACATTTCACCGTTCCACCGATAGCTTAAGGGATCTGGGCCACTCTCTTCACCGGCGAGATCCTTTTGTCGGTCGACGGGCTCCTCCCACTCTCTGGTGGTGCCACCAGCGGTGCTTTCATCACTACGCCCACCCACCACCCACATGGTGGCAGGTTCTTTTTTGCAACTATAGTGTCCCTGGTCATATGGAAAACTAGGGGCTAGTCTGAAAGGTGCTTAAAGTTTGTGCCCATTTAGCCTGTGAAATCCGTGAATTGCCCTCTTATAGGAAGTTTTTTCATTTCATCATAACTTTTGATCCTGAAGGTGAATTTTATGAAACGAGATATCACCAGAAAGTTGGCAAGCCTAATTTTTTGATAGTTTAGTTGGTTCTTAGAAATTATTTTGTTTGATGGGAGTTTTTTCTAGTTGAAGTCAGATGTTTAGATTTCACTTTGGAGGGCATATTTTTTGACTCAGTATCCTTTTTTCATCATTTTTGCGACATCAAAAAGTTGATTCTGTCCTCTACACAGATTTGAAATAAATTTATATTTTATATTTATGCATATTTATCATGCTCTCCTTTTACAATCGTTGGGTTGTTTTAATAAATGAACTGAGATAAAGTTCCATTAGGGGGGTTTCTTGCATAATAATCTGATTAGAGTGTAGTTTTCACTTTGATCTCCAGATCCATCTTGATTTGATGATAGCTCATATGGGTTATCTAGTTTCCTAGTTTCTTTTGGCCACATTTTTGCTATTGCTTGACACATATTGGATTCATCGGTTCACACTTCAGTTGAGAGTTTATGTTTCTTGATCCGCATTAGTTCATATCCTTCTCAATTTGAGGGCCATGTTTTTATGTTAATGTTCTAGAGTCTTCATGGTACTCCTTCCCATAAAATATTTTTAGTCATAGTTTGGCTTCTAGATTTTGTCATCATTTCATCTACTATTGCTTCACAGATTCTAGGGTTGTTCCGGTTTGTGAGTTTTCCAGTGTTCCATGGCATCGGGTCTACTATCACATTATCATGATTCTATTTTTGGTTTCACTTGTAGATAGAAGTATCTTTCCTTGCTTGTCAGATTGTGATTCCAGTGTTACTCCACAGCATTCTTCCAGTGCTTCTTTGCAACAGTCATCTCATTGTAGGGGGATTTTGTCCCATTGGGTTTTCCTTCTCTACCTCATTATTACATTTGTACTTGGGTACCTGATTAGTCCTTGTTGTCGGGACCCATTCATGCTTTCTTGCATTCATCTTAGTTTTAGGTGCATGCTTTTTTAGTCTCCCTAAGTTATACTTATGGGGGGGTGTTGGTGTAATTAATATTTAATTACACTTTACATAAGTTTACTTAGGTAATTATTTAATTCCTAGGTTAATTAGTTGTCATCCTTATCTTGTTGAGCTATCTTGTTGCTCAAGATAAGATTAGGGTTATGCATCTTTTCTTTTACAAGGCAAATCATTATCATGTAATTATCAATTCTTGAATAATATCAATTTGCACATCTTTTGCAAATCTCCACTTTCTCGATTTTTCTCTTCTATGGAAGGATATTTTGGTTTGCAAATCTGATCTTGGTTTCTGATAGTTTTTGGGTTTGACAAATTTTATATTGGGTCGTAGCTATGGTTTGGCTGACATGTGTGGGTGCACATAAAAAATTGTTCATCATTTGGACCTACACATGGAGAATATTTTGTATTTCATTTGTGCCAATATATAGCAATTGAATGCTTGATAGCATATATATAATGATATCAAGTTTCTACAATCCATAATGTTCTTTGTAATGGTTTTTGGTTTTGATTGTGTGAGAATTTTTGCATCAACGTTTCAGATCACACTCCATGATCCATCATCAAGATGAGAGCAATGCTAAAGGGGAGTGTGATGGAATTTTAGCATTTCTCTCATCCTGATGATGGATCATGAAGTGTGATCTGAAACGTTGATGCAAAAATTCTCACATAATCAAAACCAGAAACCATTGCAAAGAGTGTATATATATGCAAGTTCGAGAAATTCATTTTGTGTTCATGATGTGTAGAGTGTGTGTATAGAGCAGAGTAGATGCATGTGCACAAATCAAAAGATCAGTTGAGTGAATTTTTCTTGTGCAGGAGAGGATTTTGTGAAGCGCATTAAGGCAAAGTAGAGCTAAGTGTAGAGTCAGATAGAATGTCCAAAAATTGATTCATGAGCTTCACCAGAACTGAATCCAAGCATTTGTAGATGCTATCTTCTCATTTCAATATTTTGTTGTAATCCAAACTTTGGTAAGGTAGTGAGCCTTCCACTATACTATTTTGAGTAGTGAGCTCTAAGCAGTGTGCCTGAATGCATGTGCATTCCCCTTTTCTTCATACTTTTAATAGAGTACAAATTGTGGATCAATCTCCACTGTGGCTTTTACCCTAATAGAGTTTCCATGTAAAAATATTGGTGTTATGGTGTATTAATTGTTTCTTTCATGTGCTTGCATGTTTATTTTAGTTTAAATGTTGTGGATGATTTAAGATTTCGATTTAAATTTATGATTTTGTTGAACACTAATTCATCCCCCCTCTTGGTGTTCCTTGATTCCAACATTCCCCACATCATATTCACAATATTCTAGATATTCTTACATAAATACTTTCTAGATACCATAATTAGATTCATAAAACCTCATATAATCATAAACCATTTTTCCAACCATCCTAGATGTTCCTCAAGTGGTTAAGCACTTCACCACAAAAATTTTCTTGGACACCAATTGTTGAATATGACAATTGAGAGGGGGTGAATTAGTTGTCATAGAATTAAAACTTTAATTCAATCATTGGAACTAAAACTTAATACTGCTTAAATGATTAATCATCAAATGCTAATGCAAAAAATCTAATGCAACACATAAACACAATAACACTAGATTTACATGAAAAACCCAATGAGGTAAAAACCACGGTGAGGATTAACTCACACTATAGAGAATATAAAAACCAATTACAAGAGGCTCACTACCTAAATTAAGGCTCACTATCTTAAACAAGGAATCATTGTCCAAAACAAGGACTTACTGTCCAATAGGGATAACAACTTGAAGGACTCACTACCATAGAGATACAAAGAAGACAAATAAGACTTGTTACAGAGAGACTACAATCCCAATAAAACAAAGGATTTCACAACAATCACTTGATCTACTTTCATAAATGATAGAGTTCACCTTTTTCTCACTGCATATAGAAACTCAACATTAAGCTTCACACTAATCTTCCACACTCACAACAGACACACTTTCACAATAGAATCAATGTCACACCAAACTACACTTTCTATTTTCTCTTATTTCTCTTTTTCTTTGCTCTTGTATATTTTCTATCACTTATCTCATCTTGCATTTGTACCAACTTCAACTTTGAAACATATCCAAAGTTGGCCATCCAAATCCAAATTCAAATTAGGTTAGCACCAAAATATCCTAGAGTGGAATTAAAATGAGGGTGCCCAAACACATGCTTCATGTGAACCCAAAATAGATCCAACATGCTTCATCAACCTTGAAAGTAGTATTTCACATAAGGTGAGCCAAACTAGTGTAAAACACATATAACCATTAAGCATGAACTTTCTAAATTCCAAAATTATCTTCAATATAATTAGGGAAACTCAACTTTAGCACTGAAAGTCATAAGAATTCATCAAAGAGAAATCTAGACCAACAATATTTCTCTTGGACCTCAACCAGAAACACAGAAAATCACAGTTCAGAATTGGTGAACACAACTTGTATTGTAAAATAAATTAACAACCAAAAATTTGGATATAGCATCTTGTAACAACCATGAACAACATGTATGAACCACACAAACAAAGGAGTAGATCCAGATCAAAACCTAAAGCAACCATTGAACACCTACAACATATCTTCATTACAATTTTCTCAATATCGTCAACATATACAACCAACAAGAACTAGTTGATAACCAATTGACTGGTTGATATCAATGAAAAAACCTTCAATATTTCCATTCTTTCAACAATTAATAAACATTAAAGTGATTTTTACACATTCCCATGTTCATAAGAGAAGAGATTTCACAAAAAAAAAAAATCATGCATTCCTTTATTATAAAAAAGATGGATTACATATCCTCCTTATTTATAGTAGGTCTTACAATTGAGTGACTAATTATTGAGGTCAAGAGGGTTGTATCCCTTAGATCCACCTCCAAAGCTTATTACTATAGTTTCTAGTGGGGCATGCACTCATAGGTGCTCTCTCGATCCTTCAAGTTTTCTTGGAGTGTTAACACTACACTCACTTGGAACATATATAGATAAAGATGGTTTTCTACCTCTATTGGATGAATGTGAGCAATGGCATTGACTACTTCTTTCATGTCCTTCTTCTCCTAGCTTATGTTTTTTATAGCTTTACTGATGGTTTCCTTATCTACAAGCCATATCTCACCATCATGATTATTTCCTTCTATTATTTTTATTAGTGTTTGATACTCCTTGGCTTTAAGATACTTCTCATTTCCAATGACTAATTTCTTGGTAGTCATTTTTAACCTCACCATTCTAGCACATGGGTATCCAAATATTATTCATTATAATATTGGGAATTATAGCTATGTAGTAAGCTCATATGCCCAAAGTGTGGAACTTGGTAGCTTTGATACCACATGCAACAACCACAACCTTATAACAAGGAATTTACATGGATTTTAAACCAAAAGTTAAAGTAAATATTCCATATTAAAATAAAGGAAATTTTTTTCTTCAATTATTGAAAGTTAAAAGTGCATGTTTGATAACATAAGCATAAAAAAATAATTTCATTTCACTTTTTCAAATCAGAAATTTATTTTCCTTTGAACAATTTCCCACTTGATCAATTAGAAATATATAACATAAATAATTAAGGAAAAAGGTCAGAGATCAATATTTGGATACACTATTTATTTTTGTCTCCCAATACTCTGTATGTAATCTACAAGAGGGAGAGCATCACCCAAGTGATTTACCATAAACCATAGATGAATGGTCCCCCACACAGCTTCCTAAATAGAAGTGGCCCTACTCTTCAACAAAGGTAATAGTTAAGAACCCCTTAGTAATGGCCATCTAAGCTCTAGTGTTGTTCCCTACTCAAATAATACTATCAATCATCTATGGAGACCTTCCAACTATGAATGACAGCTCTGATTGAATTAAGTATCTAAAACACAATGAATCGAAAAGTGCATGTAGAGACTAATGCACTCACTTTGGCCAAAGTTATTTGTAATAAATACAATTGCTATTTATGTGGAGTGAAGTTGTTTGTTCACCCATGCTATGAGTAAAAGTATAAAGCTCTATCACACTTTTATAAAATAAATTGCCAACACTAATCTAAATTTTAAACTTGAATCACTGGAAAGTGGCATATATGTTTTGAATTTTGAAATGATGTAAACTAGTAAAATATGTATTTTTCAGTATATTTTATGTTTGGTTTTTTTTGAAAAAAATTAAAAATTATTTGAATATAGTTTTTTATAAATTAAGATTATAATTTAGTTGTTAATAAAATGTTGAAAAGTAGCATTACATGAGATGTCAAACTTTATTTAGTAAAATTTCATTCTTTTCCTTCAATTTTTTTGTGTATATTAATAACTTGAAACTTTAGGGCATGGATAATTTTTTTGCAAATTCAATAAATATATATTTTTAAATAAATATTTAAATGTGTGTGTATTGAAACATGGTTGTTTCCACTTGATGTCAACTTTTATATTAAACATTTTTCTAAAATAGAAAAAAAACTATACTCTCTTAATATAGGTTCTTTTATCTAGGGTGATGGAACCCATTAGAAAATTTCTTGGTTCCACCCTAAAATTGTGCAAAGTCTGGCTTGGGCCCTCATTTCTAATTTCACGTTATATCTTCATCACTATGTTAGGTTTTTATATTCATTAAACTTCCCAAAATTGGCCTATGAAAAAAAAAATCTTGATCATTTTAAAATTGCATTGACCTAGTATTCCTAGTTTCTGGTCACTTAAGTTGCCACTTATGCCATTAAATTCATGTATTCACTAACCCCTTGTGTTTAGGTTCATTAGTTTGCTTCGTCCTTTTTAGTGTCATTTTTTCCTATGGTTGAGGCTTGATTTTAATATTTTAAATCCTTAGCCTTTGTTCTTATGGTTCAATATCCTATTTTCCTAGAGATGGCCCCCTTTTATGATTAACTTTTGTGGCATGACAAAAAATGGAATTTTGTATTGGTCATTTGATCGTGGGGAATTAATCCTAGCTATTCCCCATATGCCCATGTTGGATTATTTCTTCTTATTTTATTCACATGAGTTGGTGGGCCCAGTCTCCTTTGTGAAAATACATGGCACCATTCAAAGAAGATCAACAACTGTAGGATTGAGGATGTGGCCACATCTCTACCATTCCTCGTGCACTCGTCTTGATTTATTTCATGTTATCTTAAAGACATGGGCTAGTAGGCGATGGCCACATAGTATTGCCAGATGGTGGGAGTAGTATCTATAGAAGGGTAGTGGACTCAATACAAAGGAAGATCAATGATGGCCATCTTGAAACATGTTCTCATCAGAGTCATTCCCCATGCACCCTTCCATCTAAAGTATTGAGGAAAGATAATCACATGGGCTAGTAGGAAAGCCACATCTATCATTATTGTGGGACTCGCTAAGCTTTGAGGATGAAGGTTTGTTTTTTAAGAGATGAAATTGATGGTCGATGGTAGGTTACATGGCTCAATCTTGACCACTCCCTACCATCTTATGATGACCCAGCCCATGTCCTATATTTTGCAATGGGCAAGCGGGCAAGTTCCATGTGGACTTTTTAAAAGGCTTTGGTGGGCTCTAATAAAGTTAGAATACTTCTAAATTTCACCGAGAAGGTACTATTTATAAATGATGTTATTTTCAACTTTGTTCTTTGAGGTACATGCTTGAGATTTTAGTCGTCAGTCTTGACAGTTATTGATACATGTGGAAAAGGAAAAAACAAAGCAAGGTCATGTATGAACTGATATTTTGAGATCAGATCAGGATCATTCCTCACTATTTTGTTACAAATAAATATAGGTGATTTAATTCCCATGGGTAATCAGGTAATTATAGCATGAATAGTTTTAATTGATGCTATGTATATAGTGGATGTATATATACTCATAGATTTTTTGATTTAAAGGAGCATTAAAAGAATAATTGAAACTTAATTATAAATGGTTGCATAGTAATCTACATGTTGGTTTATCTTTTAAAATATGATCAATTTAGTTAATATTAAAAAGATCAAAGCAGACTATTGCTAGCTCATGCATACTGTTGACAACAATTTCACTCGTATCAAGCAACTCATATATATTCTTCACAGACGAAACCGTGAAAAGCCTACCTTTCTTGAAAAATATGAAACAAAGGCAATCTAAGAGAAGATTCTACATTCATAGAACAAAGATTGACTTCCATTTAATCCCAAGTCTCCGTAAACTAGGTCATGATTGCACTAAACATAGCTCTCGGGTAATGATGTGACAATTTTGTTGTTAATTTTATAAGGGAATACTTAAGATTCAAGCATGCATATTTATTACAATATTTCTTTGAACATTCAAAATCAGTTCTCCAACTTGATAAAGGTAAATTCAACATTCATAGGAACATCAAGTGTAACAACAGAGTTTTAAAAATATTTCCAATAAATTCCTTGCTATGACTTAAGTAGATTTAGCATTAAGAATTCAACAATTTCATGGAAAAATAAAGATTTTCAATACAAGAATTTCCATCCATTTGTATATTCCTTTTATTTTTATTTTTAAACATTTTTTGAAATATAAGCATATAATCTAAAACAAAACATAAAAATTCTAATCTAAAACAAAAAATAAAATTTCTCCTAGTTATTCTCCATGGATGCCCCAAAGAATCAATTGAAATAGAGAAAAATGATTTTGAAATAGAGAAAATTGATTTATACTTATCAGATTGCTTCACAGCTATGTATATAAACAATGTAAGCTTTTAAATAGAGAGAGGGTTTCATTTATGGACACCAAATAGGCTCTGTATGCACCCATAAATGACACAACATATGTCTTGTTCAGTAGAACTTATGAAACCAACCAAAAAAGATACTTAGATAGGTACCTATCGATAAAACTCTGATATCAATTAATGTCTATGTGCATACAAAGTTTTACACCGAAATGGTTCATAAAATAGTAAAAAAGAACAAAACTCAAGAAGCTTTTTTCTCCTCTGACATCCACAAATTTTGAACATAAAATGAAAAAGTAAGAGGAGATAAACTTTTATAGAATCAATACATCTTAAGAGTCCAACTTAAAAGTATTTTAGAGAAAAAAAAATAACAAATTAAAACATGTCACGTGGCCCATGCCAACTGTCATCAAGAACTTTCCACAACAAGTCAAAACTTTTACTTTATCCATATCAACACTTTTCTCCATACTTTAGCATGACCACTTTGTCTTCTTTGAGGCTACAAACTTCTCTTTAGCATACTAAGACAACAAACACCTACTAGTACTAGGACCAACTTGTAAAATTAACAACAATTAAATCCTATCACCTTTTCAATATCTAGTATCCACTATGTACTCATGGTTCTATTTCCAAATTTCTTCCTTCTTTATTAGCTTAATACTCCTGGAAAATTCCCAATATGTGATGTATGTGCTCTTTCAAAATTCTTCTTATTGATCTCTAGGTGAGTTTCATCCTAGTATATTCTTCTGTTACTTGAAGTAGGACCTCATTTTTCTATGTCTTCTCTGTTTCATATTTAACTATCACATTCCTGCACTGTATTATTTCATCTATAACTTCTCTTGTCAACAATTGAACAGGATCTTTGTTTATTCTATCTATCCAATCCTTGAAGTCTTTAGTTTCCTTCCCATCCTGTCCCAATCTTTGAGGATCAAAGCTTTCTCATGACAATACTTCGATAAATTCTTGATTTCCTCTTATCAATTTTTTGCACTCAACGATGACCCTTTCAAATCCTTCAATAAATTATATTAAAATGTCACCTTCCCATTTCAACTACTTCTTCCATGTTCTAGGCAATGAAATTTCAGATTCTATTATTAAATTATTCTATATTAATTCTTGGACATTTGTCTGCATGAGAATTTCCATGTTTTTCCTTTCTTCAATGACTTGATCTTGGTGAAGTTTGCATTCATCTTCAAATATTTTCAATTTCTTAGAATGACAGTATGCTTCCTTTTACATTTTCACTGCATCTACAATAAATTCATCTCCCTGCTTTATCCAATGTTCAATTCATTCTTCAAATATATACATTTTATGCCAAACTATAGCAATATCATCTACTTGCTCTTGCGACATTAACACAAGATGTGGAGGTAGTTCAAATTGCTCTAGGCCAGATAGAGTCAATGATTTGATAAAATGTTCTAATGTAGCAACCCATTCTTTCAATTCTCTCTTCTTATGCTTATATCTCTACATGAGCTAGCAACAGTAGCATTCAACTTCACTTTTATTTCTTCTAATTCTTGTTGCCAAGAAGAGTGTCCAAGGTTAATACTAGTGATTTTATATTCCTTAGGAATTATTTCTTGTGGATCTTTATCATTAGTTGGAGTAGCTATCTAGATGGTTCTGTTACCATCTACATTTCTTTGTATAACATGCTTTGCTTTTGCTTTGTGTCTAGGTTTAGGATTTTGTATGAAATTATTGAGGTTCAAAGGAAATATTTCAACTTCCATAGGAGACGTCAATTCCCTGATTAACAAATCAGGGGTGTCATCATGTTGTTGTACCTCTGTCAATTTATCTTGTTTTTTCTTATTATCAGACTTAGGAATTTCACTTCTATGAATTGCTATATTATGTGAAATGGAAACTTCTTTATTAATTTTTGGAATAGACTTAGGATTAATAGGATCTTGCACTGCCTCCTCTGTTTGGAGACTTATATTCTCCTGTCCATCCATACTTTTTGGTTCTTCTCTTTGAATCTTTTCTCCTTCACTATAGTTACACCAGGATTCTTTTCATTTCCAAAATTGTGATCCAACAATAGTGGTTTACAATTTTTGGCCAAACTTGACATAAAAATTATTATTTTTAACTAAATCTTCACTTTTGAGCACCTATAGTAGTTAAACCATGAAGAATTTGAAGATGATGCAAACTAGAGTTTCATGAATTTTTTTTTGTATATTCTAAATATATTTTTTTCAAAATTTTTGAAATCATATTGCACTTCTTTTTTCATCTCCCTCAAAAACTAGTTTTTTTCATAAAATAAAATTTTAAAAAAGTGACGTACACCGTATAATGCATAACTTTTTTTCCATGAAGGAAAAAATTATAATTCTTTCGAATTTAGATTTGTAGCTCTGATATATAGTGCTTCCACTTGTTTAGATCATTTTTAAATCAATATTTTTTCTTTAATTAAGATTTGAAGTAAAACCAATTATAATTCAAACACAACGCGATAGTGTAACGAATAACTTTTTTTGTATGTATTGAAATTCATTTTTTCTTTTTTTGTTGGATCAAGGACTTCAATATCTGGTGCCCTCATATTTTTCAATTTTTTTGATAATCTACTATTTTTCCACATGTACAAAACATAGAGATTGATTTTCAGAGAAAAGCCTACATTCACAAGAAATAATCAACAAACATAATAGTCAAATTAATTTTATGAAAATTATACTTTTCTAGAAGCTTATAATAAGGACTGCATACTTACAAAAAAAAAAATTAAATGAATTCATTTGGTCCCCCAAAAGGTAAATCAAAAGTGGTTTTTTATCATCATTTTGATAGGTGTAAAGGAGACTCTATTATAGGTATGGTTTAAAAATAGCGGGGTTTTATCCAAGGGGGCTTGGTCTAAGGTGGTTTAATCAAACCCTCTTCAATTGTAATCCTTTAAATGGAATATTTGAAGGCTTAAATCATTCTATTTTCTAGAAATATGTGATTTCTGCAAAATTCAAAATCTCCCAGAAATTGTAAACCACTATTGTGGTAGCACCCAAATTTTCCATCTCCTATTAACTGTGTAACATCTTCTTCATGAATTTCAGTTTCAATTTCAACCTGGCCTTTATTTGATTCACCAATGTTCTATGAAGGTTCATCAACATTTTGCAAATTTTCAAAAGAAAATTGAGAAATGGGAGTGTCCTCAACAACTCCCTAATCAATAGGATTTTTCTCTTCATTTACCCATGTTTCCATTTCAAGTACACTAGGATTCCCTGCCTCAGAGGCAAGTGTCTCTCAAATAAACTCTTCTTCTTCAATATTTATGGGATTAGAGCTTTTATCATGTATTTCTTCCATCACTGAGTGTATTGTGGTTTTATTTTTGGATTTATTTTCTTTTATCTTCTCCAACATACCACTCCATCTATCTACTTATTCTTTAATTCTAGTCTCATCTTCTTCATAAATATCCTCTGAAACCATAGGAATCCTACCTAGTGCTTGCTTCATACTAGCCTATATTGATAGAAGGAGGAGAAGTAAATAATGTTGCAATTATTTGAGATGAAGATCTAGTTTGTGTACCAACAATCTCTATAATTACGGTTCCTTCATCAACAATTATTCTAGTTCTTAGCTTAGCCATAGAAGAAGATGCACCTATAGGTCTTGTTTTGGATTTGTCTTTACTAGTCTCTGCATCTTTATTATTTTTTGACAACTTTGTGGGAAATTCCTATCTTGTCATTTCATGGCATCTTTCTTTAATTCTAACACCTAGAGTAGCCTTACTAGTCTTTATTTTATTTTTAATAGGCTCTCTGCTTTAAAAAGTAGTTTCATCTCTTTTCTTTCTTCGTTTATCTTATGAGTAAATAGGCTCAATTCCTCTTTCTCTTAAGCTTTTACAAAAATCATCAATCTAGTGTTGGGTGTACCTTATGACTCACTTAGTAAAACCATCAATTGATGTCATGTACTCATCATCAACATTGGGATCTAGGATAGGTTCATCATATATCCGATCATTATTATAAAAATAATTCAAAACTTGACTATCATCTTCCACTAGTGGGTCTGGAATATCATAGAGTTTAAGTATTTTAGTAAATCATAGAGTCATTCTTTCATACTTCTTTCTTTTGAGCTTATGGTCATCTTCACAATTAAGCCAATAATCTTCTAAATGATGTATATGAGCATGAAAACTAGCTATGCTTTTCTCAATATTTCCTCTAATGTCATAGTATATTCTCTGTAATGGTAATTCTTCAAAACTATAAGTTCTCAGTTCCTCTTCACACAAATTAGCCATCTTGATTGCACTACACTTATAATATCCTATTACAATAAGAAATTTGAAAGAGGCCTTCTTATGAGCACATGTGGCTATAAAGATCCTGGGATGACTTCAACTATCTCACTCTTTCCAATAAAACAATTTTATCTGTAAGGAATCTGGGCAACATGAATGGGTGTCCATCAAATCCCTCCATTATGATGTAAGAGTAAGTTGGAAATTGTATGTACCAACCTCCCATAGGTCGAATGGTACTTTGTGCTTCTAGGAATAATCTTTTATACTTATCACCTTCCATTGTTCTCACCAACTTTATATAGAACAAATCATTAACTTTTATATAATCACCTTTATACCCATGAACATTGATTTGGGGTAAATGTGCATATATCAAACTATTTTCGACCTTCGTGCCCAGAGTACCAATCTATTTAAGTGATTTTTTGCTTGCTCTCATAGCAGAGGAGTAAATAACATATGGTGACATATAAAAACATCTATTTTTGGGGAACGTGGTAATTTTTTCAAGCAACCTATCACTTATCAATTTTCCCTAATGCAATTCTACTGGGCTTTCTAGCTTTTGAGATATTATTACAAACATCCAGGGTTCAAACCTACTTGCATCTCTTAAACCAGCTACTCTGCTCACCAAAGTTATTATGTCTTGCATTTCTTGTTTAAATTCAAACCTCTGAATTACTTTAGTCTATGGTGGGATTGGCTATAGGCACCATTCGGTGCTCACAATTTCTCCGGTGCATTCTGCAACACTCTGATATGTTTTATCCTTTTTTTTAGGTTGACATTATACATCCTTGTGTAAGAGGGGAGGCCAAATGTATACATAATTCCATTCTAATAAAAGTTAACATAATTTCTTCCTTCTTTTTCAACAATCCTTTTGGATGGATTATAATGATTGATACATTGCATTACTAATTTTGGAGCTTCCATCACTAGTGGAAACCCTCTTGTAGGGAGTAAACCATTTGGTACAAAAATTTTAGGACATTAGGTGGCATTTTCTTACAAGTCATGAACATATTTCAATTTCAGAGGACCATCACATATGGGTATATGTGATCACCACATTAATGGGCACTACTGGTGAATCACAATACTTGAATTCATTCTTTGTTCTAGCTTCAAAAGTGCTCATTTTAGACGCAATGTGCTTTGCAAGTTTCCAAATATTTGTCTATGTGTGCAAGTTAGGGTTAAATTTGACCAAACATTATATTTCATGAAAATTTTTGATTCATTTTTTATTAAATTCAACAACTCAGAGGAAAATTAACATCCCTATTTCAGAATGACAAAATACCATCATCAAAGGATTCTATCCTTACAAATTCTTATCAAAAGAGAAAAGTTATTTGAAGTGTACCTAGTTCTGATTAAAATGGTGACTCTTTAGAGTATAATTTGGAAACCCTTTTAGGTAGCTGCAATTTAGTTTGTTGAAAATTTTACCTTTGCTAATGTGCAAAAGTAGTTCCGTGAACTCAATGTCTTTAGCAAGTTTGTGATATGACGCAAAGTTGAGTGTTGTAAGAGAAATTTTGTGTGCTAGAGATGGTGCCAAGTACATAGGTAGTTAGCCACCTTATAGCACTAGGATCATAAAAAAAATTACTCTCAAGAAAAGAGAAAGAAAGAAAAGGAAAAAAAATGAGAATAAAAAAAACATAATAAGGGAAGTACAAATTGGAAACCAAAACCTAAAGATATACTCTATAATGATTTCAAAGAAAAATTTCCAATTACCAACTTTCTCTTTTAGAAAAAACAACAAACATCAGACTCTAACAAAACAAGAAATTATGGGGCTCATAAAATTCAACTAATAAAATACTAGGTGAAGCTGAAGTTATTTGAAACACAAAATTTTTGACCCTCGCAGGATTGTGGTATTTCGGTTTTGGGTAACAAGATAATCAATAAGTCACACTAGGGCATCGAAATATGAGGCGGTAAAATTTTATCACCAAAGTAGCCAAGCGAAACTGAGGACTAAGCAAGGATCCAATTTAAGCATTAATTAGAACCATGCCAAGGAGAACAAGAAAAACAACAAAGCAAAAATCAAGGAAAAGAAAAGAAAGAAGAAAAAAGGAGGTCCATATTTTGCGAAGAAGAAAAATGGGGCATGTTGTGAGACTACACAACAACTAGTAAACAACAAAACTAAACAAAATAACAGAAGGTCAATTCTAGATCTATCATCAAATGTTTCAACTTTTCTTAGTATTCCAATTATAAATCATAAGATTCTCATTCCATCTCCAAATTTCACTCTTGTCAACATGGATGATTAAGTATTACTTAAGCTCACATGTATGCAATTGATTCATTTCCACTATAGTAAACTTAGAAATATCAACTGTTTACATTAACCTACATGATATGACAATTCCTTTTAAGCCAACCAAGGATACAGCCTTGTTGCTAGTCAGATGTTCATAACCCCAACAAGGTTAGCTCTGTAATTCCCCAAACATAGATCTACTATCGGTTAGGTGTCCATAGCCCTGGTAGAGTTATTTGGATAACCTAAAGAATTGATATCACATTTTTTTTGGCTTTGTTTAAAGATATAGCAATGATAGCTCATTTTCACTTCTTTTTTATTTTTCAATAATATCACATTTATGAACTTGCAAGCATTGAAGCACCACTATTAGGTTGGGAATCACATTGGTAGCAAAGGTAGTCTTTTGATTTTTCAATTAATGCAAACAACTGCTATCCCAAATTTTAGTAGAATGATTTAAATGTGTTCTTTTGTAGCTCAACATCAACTAAATAATTCATGCTAACCAAAGTTCATAAAATCAAACAATCCTCTAACAATTTATAAATAAAAATCTAATTCCAGTCAGAAAAGAAATTAAAGTTCCGGAGTTGACATTCTATTAACTTGTAGACCTTTAAAAATTGCTAATCGATGTAAAGACTAACAAAACAACACCCAAAAGAAAGGAAAAATATTTACAAAAGCTATTTAAAAAACTATTTACAAAAATTATTTACAAAAACTATTTACAAAACTATTTACTCAAGACTGAAAATAATGCTTTAGAAACTGCCCATTCATAGGCAATGGGATATCTTTACCTATTAAAGATTTCAGTATATAAGTGCTATCACCCAAAATTTCAGAAATTTGATATGGGCCTATCCAGGATCTGTTAAATTTTCCATGTTCATTTTTATGTTCCTGAGCTTTACTCCAATATAGGATCAAATCAGATATCTTAAATTTTTTTATATTGGAGTGTTTATCAAACCATCTTTTCACTATGGACTGATGTTTAGAAAAATTATCTATGGCTTGCATTTGTTACTCATCTAAATGCATCAATTGCAATAGTCGAGCTTTAGTTTGATCATCTAATCCAATGTACTCTTGTACAAACTGCTACGTAGGGATTTTTAAATTTATCGGGAGTATAGGATCTACCCCATAAACTAAATGATAAGGTGAATTCCCTAATGCAACTTTCATTCTAGTATGATCTACCCATAAGGTGAATTTTAATAAAGAGTGTCATTCCCTAGGGTTCTTTTCAATCAATTTTCTAATTATATCGAACAAATTTTTATTGGATTACTCTGCTAATCCATTTCCCTGCGGATAATAATTAGACAAAAATTTTAACGTTATACCATATTCAACTGTCCAATTAGAAAAGTTTAATGAAGCAAAGGCTAGGCCATTATTACATACCAATGCATATAAAGTTCCAAACCTAGTGATGATATTTTCTTCCACAAATTTGATAACTACCTTAGTGGTGCATTGTTTGTTGGGGCATGCTTCTATCCATTGAGTACAATAATCTATAGTTGTCAGTATTGTTGTGCAATTTTCGCACACACGCCCCACTAAAGGCGGGGACCCTCTTTTTGCTTCGGTTTTGTTTTCTTGGCCCTTTCTCTTTTGAGGTTTTTTCTTACCTTGGCAGGTGCTTTAATGTTTATTTTGACTACCTAAGTATCTCCCTTGGCTTATTTATCAAAGGTCCTAACTTCTGGACAAATTTCGGGCTTTTGCTTGGATTTGGGATTTTCAGCCCTAGTCAGATTTTCCTAGATCCCGCTTGGATTCCGGCTGTGCATCATGGTTTGGGGATTCTTGGTCTTCGCAGATTTCTACGTGGGCTAGAATTTCCTAGAATCTACCCTATCATCAGATTCCCAAGTTTTCTGACTATCCTGTCATTGCATTAATGGCTTTGTGCATTCTTTGAAGGATGTATTTAACTTGGTTTCTGAGATATTTTGTGCCATCTTGCTTATTGTTGCTATCATGTGAGCTGAGGAGTGCTTTCTTGCATGTGCTAGGTTGAATTTGTGGTGTCTGGGTTGGAATTGATCGATTTCGTGGCATTTCCTTGTGCATTCCTACATCTCTTCTTTGTGGATGCCACTAGGCTTCACCTTTGTTGTTTCTAAGGATGACTCTCATGTCGTAGTGGTATGTGTTCAATTTCCATACCTTTGATTGAGAATTATGAATGGAATTTTGATGTTATGAGAGTCTCTAGGATTTGAATTCCTACATATTTGATCATTTCATGCTAAGGTTGTTCAGTATTGCATTATTTTTCATCTCTTAGGTGAGTTTTGAGCTCATTTGTCTATCTACATTTTGATGAATCTCGCCTGAGAGTAATTAGTAAACCCTAGTAGCAACTTAGCAGTTGAAACAATTGAATTATGAGCTTGCCTATGCGTTAATGGCAGATGAATAGGGTTTCAAACCTAGGGCAGTGCCATGTCAGGTTATCTTGTCTTAAAATTGACCTAGAATGTAAAGAAAATATATGAAAGGTCCATCCTTGACTTGTCCTAAGTTAAACATTTCAAAATTCATGATCGATTTGGTGTTTGGGTTAAATCATGATTTGGCATTGCAGTCTAGGATTATCTCATTCTTTGGGACTCTCTGCCCCTTCTGGATTTTCTTCACTATGACCCTTCAAATTTGGGGAGACATCATATCGATCACCCTGTATTTCACCGAGAAGCCTTCCTTAGTTCATATTTGATCACCATGACAAGATCATTTCTCACACCGATAAAGTCTTATTCACTTTTGGCAAGAGGTCATAGCGGGCTTCATTAGTTATGTCGATATTCATTTGCTTCGCTGAGACATCGGTCCTTTGGTGAGACCATTTAGTGAGCTCACATCTCTTACTGAGACCTTCGCTTTCGGTGAGACTACCAATGGTCACCAAGACTTCCTAGTGAAGCCTTTCTCTTTTAGCAAGCCCAGATCTTCTTTTGCTGAGACCACTCATTGTTGAAAAGACCTCTGGCCCAATTCAAAACCTATCGTCGAGACACCGTAGCTTCACCAAGACCTTACCCTGACTCCCCTTTGATCATATCGATATGTTTGCTATATCACTGATCGGCGAGACATTACACCGAAACCACTAGGTCTTGTTGAAACCTCTTCCAGTGACATCCTTCGACATGACCTCGCGAAAGTCATCGGGACTTCTTAGCGAGATGACTGACTCTTGCCGAGACCTTCGGTCCCAGATTTCTACATTGATTTAGATTTCTGCCTTATCTGTGAACTTCCGTCAAGTCCATATTTCTCTAAAATCCATTGTCTCTTTGATTTCCTAAAATTGCAATCTGGCTTGTTCTTCGTGGAAATCCATCTCTAGCAGATTTTCCCAAAAGTTGATGAAATGTAAAGGAATATGAAATAGCATGATGTGTTAGTGATCGTCAATGCATTTTATGATTTATTCATGCTATCTTATGATCTCCCATTTAGTTTATTGATGAAAAATGATCAAGTTTAATGGTTGAGTAGGTGTTTCTTGGTTATTCTGTTGGAATCTGATCTGTCTAGAATTTCTTGAGATTCCTCTCTGGCACAAATTCTGCAGATGGTCTTGAAACCCAAAATTTGTTGTGATCATTTCATTTGGAATTTAATAACACTCTGGCTATATGAGATGTATTCTAACGGTGTTCTTATGGATTAACCTTGCTTTCCTGGGGCTTTACTATGATTTTCATGTTGAGTGTAGGCTGAATCTAGCAAGGTGGCAGCTGGTTCCTCAATGTTTGATGCAGAGAGGATTAAGCTGGACATTAAGAGCAAGGTCCCTGAGAGCAAGATCACTTCTATTTGGTTAGAAGTCACTGATACAAATGTTGGCATCTTGGACTATGAATAATTTAAAGAAAGAATGGTATCTAAGGACCCTCCTTTAATGGTTAGAAGGATGATGGAATCAGGCTTGTCCCATGTAGCTGGTTTCCCTTCTATGGTGCAGTATTATGAGCTAGTCTTGGAGTGTGCAAGGCACTATGATAGTGATACGCAAATAATTATTGGTCCTCAAGGGAGAGTTGTTGCAAATCTCAACCCTGTCTCCATTTCCCAAACCTTTGATATGTCAGACAGGTCTCATGTGGTGGGATTCACCATTGAGGTAGCTCAAGAATTCTATGATGATCAGACTGTGAAACCACAACAGCTCATCAATTCCTAGCTAGAGAAGCCCAAGTCCCACTATTCCAAATTGCCCAAGCAACTATTCAGAGAAAAATTCAAGGAGTACTACGATGCCATCACATTTCTTAGTAGGGTGGTTGGATTGAAGAGTGCTAGTACATTTGAGAATTAGATGTACCATGTGATTGTAAGGATGGAACAAGAGAAAATTAACTACCATTGGGCAGGGGTCATTAGCCAAGTAATTCACAAGCATTTGTCCAATGTGTTGAAAACAAAGACCTTCAGAATGACCTCATATTTGGTCTATGCACTTGCTAGATTCCATCCCTACAAAGGATTGGATACGAAGGGAATTTTCTGACAGGATATTATCTATAAAGTTTACCCTCAATTGCACTTGGGAGGTCTGAACTATAGGAGGGAAAATGATGCATTTACCATGTATATCACCAGAATGCTTGAGGAACCAGAGCATATCAGGATTTCAGACCACGCTAAAGAAATCATCAAGAAATATGGGGCATGGTTTATTCAGTTCCCAACATTCCCCTACATTTGGATTGATGGCTGCCAAAGAGCCCCATACCAACTTCCAAGGTACCCTACTGATCACATCATACTTCTGGAAGTCACTAGGAAAATCTATGACTTTGATGCTATTATCAAGAAAGACAAGAATAAAATTGGTTTTGGTGGAGATTTCCCACTTAAGATTGGCACCGGAGAGGTTTGTCCTTCCATTGGTTCTATCCAAGCCTTAGAGGAAGAAATGAGTACCCTTGACTTCTCTTTCCACTCCAAGAGGTCCAGATTTGACATTATAGGAGAGGCTCAAAAGAAGGCAAGTAGAGAATATAGCCATAAGGTGAATTTGGAGGACTATTGGGCCAACTGCAGTGATGAATTTGGGGTTAGAAAGAAGAAATTCTCCCATCTTCCAGTTGAGTCAGTTCCATTATATAATGTAAAGGAAGTTCCTAATTAGCTCGAAGATGATGGAAACTTGATCTAGGATCATGCTTATGAGGCCATAAAGGACAAACCAATTGGTGATTTGGATTGGTTAGAGGAGGAACAAACATAATTGAAACAACTGGTGGATCTAGTTATCAAATTCACTAGGATGTGGCTAAAGCATAAGCTATGCGAGCTAGAAATTAATGGGGTACAATGCACCTATGCTCTAATGGGAGATTTGGATCCCCACTCCACCTCTGAGGAATCTACTGAACAAGATCCTAAGGGCAAGGGTAAATTGGATTCCCCATTCAAAATCAAAATTAAAGGAGTTCGAGAAATAGAGGTCTAGGAGACAGAAAAGCAATGAAAGCCAAAAGCTAAAAAGAGGAAAAAGACTAGGAAGTCTGAGTCAAAAGAGGTCAAGGGGTAGAATCCTAAAGCTGATGTGTCAGTGCCCAAGAAGAGGAGAATCATAAAACTGTCAGAGAAGGAAAGCTCCAAGGTGGGGGAGGAAGAAGCTACCCCTCCAGTGATAAATGTTGAAAGTTTAGAGGAGAAGGCCAAGGTGTATGCAAGGAAGTCTAAGAATCCTTCTCCTCGGGACATTGTACCTAAGGTAGATCTCCCTCTAGTGGTTTCTAATGAGGAGCAACATGATGATGTGACTTCCACTCATGAAGCTCAAGGAAAACCTAGTGAGTCAGAGGATGTTGGGGATCATCTAGATACTGAAGGGGTGGAGTTTCATGAGGGTGATCTCCATAGTGTAGAGGAAAAAATTGAAAAGATAGTGCAATCCCCTATGGTTGCACATGCGGATTCCCCTTTCAGAGCCAAAGAAGTCCCTCTAAGAGAAGAGGAAATAGTGAAGGTTCCCTTGCCTACACATGAGGATGAGCATGCCGAAGAAAAGGAGAGTAAGACAAATGAGATTCCTGATAAACATAATTTGAGTGAGGAAGCACCTAAAGGTCAGTAAGAAAAGGAAAAATAGGCTGAGATGCAATTGGAATCCACTATCCCTAGTTGGCTGGACAAAGAGATAAAGAGAAAATAGGTTGTTGTGGAAGACAGTCCACCAAATCGAGATGCACTACTAGCCAAAATTGGAAAAGATAAAGGTAAGAAGAAGGCTAGGGTGATCTCAAGGATTGAAAGAGGTGATGCTCATGATAGAGTGGTTCACATTGCCACCTCTGCTCTAGATAAAAATAGAGATGATGTGGCTAGAAAGGATTACACTATTCAAACTTTCAATCTTGGTCCTACATCCATTACGCAGGACATTGAAGATTATGAGGGATCTAGTGCAGTTATTGTGAGGAGCTAAAGAAAGAAAATGAAAATATCAAGAAATGCTTGGAAGAATTAATGAAACCACTACAATCCATTAACCCTTCTTCCTTTGCTACAAATCCTCTACCTCAAGAGACCATCACCTAGCTAGAAAAGATGAAAGCTTCCACCCTTTCCACTGCGAATTGGTTGAGAGGGGTGCAAATGAAGGGTGATGAAGCTATCAAGGAGATTCTGTCAACTGGGAAGGATGTTATCATGGCAATTGAGTGGTTGAAGCAGGTATTGGCACAGGATAAAAGAGATATGGATCTCCTTGTAAGACCCTCGCTTACATATGATTAATGCTAACCTAATTTTTTTATGTTTCCATAAATAAATGGAAAGTTGTACTGTGAACAGTAAATAATGTGATTGGGTGACCTTATTCTTGTATTTCTCCTTGATATTTGTTTCATTGTCACCGTCGTGAAGGTGCTATGGACTCGTAAATTGGGAATATTAATTGAAGTTGTAAATGGAATTGTGGTGCAATTAAATCTTATTTTAGCTATCAAGTTCATGTGATATATGATTGTTCTTACGATTGCATTGGTAATGTGCAGGAAAGCAGAGTGTCAGTACGAGAAGGGAAAACCATTGAGTAGATAAAAAATCATCTCCTTGTGATCATGAATTTGACCTCCTTTCTGGGACTTAGAAATGAGTCAAGTTAATATGTTGGTAAGTTAAGGTGATGTGGGTTGTTATTAAAGGGATAATTGATTATGTGAATTTGTAAGTGGGTCTAAGGGTTGGGAACCTTTATCCAAGTGTGAAACTCGGATGGAATCTTAAATGGGCTTTTAAAGTGGGTTGTTGGTTAATTTCCTTGGTTGAGGTGCAAAAATGAACCCCCTAGGGTACTTACCATAGTGGTAGGGGTTAAGTGGGCACACAATAATGCCCCAAGGACATGATTTGACCCCTAAAAAGTCCTCATATTAGAGGGTGACGAATTTTGATGGAGGAGGGGGGTGAAAAGATTGAGGTGTTGTCCAAATGCATGTTACCCTCTTGAATAAGAAAAGACCCTCATTAATGGAAGGAGGTACACTTCTCACCTCCCCATCCAAAATGTTGCAAGTTGAAACTCCTATATATCTTGGAGAGGAAGGAAGAGTGGGGTGTTACCCACTTCTCTCATTGGAGAACTTAGTGAAGTTGATAGGATGAATGAGAAGATGAGGGGAGGATCCCTTTTTGTGAGATAGTGATCTAGATGGCTTGGCTTGGAGAGGAAAGATGGCTAAAAGAGTTAAATCCCTTCACCAAAAAAGAAAGAAAGAGAGAGATAAGTTTCCTTTACTTCCATTTTCTATTTTGTTTATCTGTTGTAAGAAAGTGAATTGTTACATGGAATATGGTTGGAGCAAGGAGTAGAGAAACTAGATGTAAAAAAACTAGGTGCTATGTTATTCTTTCTCCCTTGTAAAATAAAAAGTAAAATGAAAAGACTCCATTCATCATTTTGGAGCTAAGAAACTACCTTGCTCGGGGGTATGGCTAGAGTCCACGAGGCTCCATGATGCCATTACGGTAGGGTGGAGAGCAAGCTTTATTTTATTATGTGTCATTCATTGTATTCATAATTATTGTTGTTATAAAGAAGGACAATATCTTTGTTGAAAAAAAGAAAAAAGAAACAAAAGTAGTCATTTCATTGGCATGTGATTTTGGTTCATTTCTATGTATCAATTGTAATATGAAAGGTCCAAGTAACAAATTTGTATTTTGTTGTGTTCAAGGAGAAAATACACTCTATGAAAAATGAGTTTTCAATCTTATATAAAAATATTAGATTAACTCCTTTTGTTGTTCAGCAGAATATAATGATTCTAAAGTTGCATAAAGGAAAAGAGTTTATCCCTTTGCAAGTATTCTAATAGTCACTTATAGGTTCTAATTGTTTAGTTAATATAAATTGCCACTAAGAAGGGTTATAGTGTTTTTTTAGATAATCAGTAAATAGAAATGTTTTCTTAGCTCTCTGCTAAAAGTGAATGAACAACTCATTTACTCATTAAATATGCATATCCTTCATTATAAAGTTTTCTTTTACAACATATATATGTGAAGAATAAATCATATATATAAAGAAAGAGAGATTAAATGTTCTTGTTTTTTTTTTTTTAAAAATAATACATATACATTGATACTTATATTTTCAAATATAAAATATAATATAAGTTGAGCATTATGTTGTATAAATAGTATATGCAAATTATATATCATATCACATATAAATTACATAATTATATATTATTTTCTTAAAACAGTGAGCGTATATAAAATAAATGCTTTACATTATTAAAAAGAATTTTAAAAATATATATATTTAAACAAAACAAGAAAAATATATGTAGTGTATTTCATATAGATGTAACAGTTAATAAATGCTCATCTAGTGCTCTGTATTTAATCAGGAAAGTAAATAAATAAAGAAAAAAAGATCTTAATATATAGTTCCAGCATGGTTTGTGAAATATTAATCTTGTAAAATGAAATGGAACCCCTACGGTGAGATAAAAATAAAACAACAGCCACGGATAAATATATGGGCAGCAATGCAGGCAAGAGCTTAAGAAATATTTAAGGCATTTTATTTTGAACAAAAAAGAAAAGTGTGTTGCTGCCTGTTGAATATATCAATGTTGAATATGTCAATACTAGAGGATCACAATATATTCTTTAGCAGCCTCAATGATAGTCCCTCCACTCTCGTTGCCATTGACACAGTCTCATAGTATGGCTGTAGGCAAGAGAACAAAAAGGAAAAAAAAAAACCAGAAACAGATCTATATATATGTCAATAAAATAAATTTAGATTTAAAAATATAGCTTCTGTTGCAACTCCCTCTCCCCCAAACCTGCTCAAAGACACTTCTCATGAAAGGATTAATCTGCTTTAACAAATCTAGATGTTGTTTGAAATTCATTTCATAAGAATAAGTTTCTATATAAATAAATTAAAAAAAATACAAACTTCCTTCCTTCTGCTGCTCGCTGTCTACTCCATCCTTTGTTCTGGACCTGTGTTTAAAAGAGGTTCCCATTATATCTATTTAGCCTGCAACTTATCTATTAAACATGATAGTCTACTCATGCATCAAGACCATGCACAAAAATCAAAATGGAGGAATTCTTATCAGTAATAAAATAATGGATTTGTAATTTATCTGTTCATGTCAAAAGAATAGACAAGCTTGAGATGGATGGACATGAAGGCAATGTGTAATAATTAATATCACCGATGGCACCACAGAAAACCTGTCAGCGCATAAACAACTACAAATGAATGCGATCTCCAAATCAAAATATTGACAAGGAGTTGGCTGTGGTCATAAATAGCCATAAATCGAAGCAGTTGAAAAAAAACACATATGGAAGACGTGGTCTTTGGCAGTAATGATCACCCGCTCTCTGTCTTAATTATCTACCAGGAAACTTGTAGTCCTAGCTGCAACTCTTCACAACATTAAAGGCGTCAACTAAATTAAGATCTAAGGAGATCTTCTTGGATGAAGAAGTAGGTTAGACTTGATCAACGAAGATTGAGTTATTAAGTTCCCACCAAAACTTTGGCATCCACTTCCGATTTATCTCAGACCTCGAGACTCGTGAATCCTCTCATCACTTCTCCCTATTGCCGTCCAAATCCCCTAGAGTAAATTTCATTAATAAGCTAGGTGTAGTGACTATGCCAGGAACAGAAACACTACAAGGCGGAATATAAGACTTCGAATTTGTTTTGCTCAACTCGTATCTTCCTTGTTGGCATGTTGCTGTAAATAAATCATGGCACTAACACTACTTTAAATGGCTAAGACAGATTCTTTTGGGAAATTATCAAGGCATCCAACCCAAGACGATGGTTGGAGGAGTAAAAATTTTGCCAGGAAGGTGTTGTTGGCACGCAACGATGAAGGACGACAAAATAGCTAATAAACTATCATTTTTCTTAAAGCTCTCTGTCAAAATATATATATATATATATATATATATATATATATATAATTATATAGGTATACCTTATTCTGAGTGTGATGTCAGAAGCTAGATTTGTACTCATTAGCAAATCTCCTCATTGATTTAAATTAATGGGCTAGCATTTATACCAGGAACCACTTAAGCTGGGAGATGGCTCTGTGCATAGTAGGCCTGCAGTGTAGATATCAGATCTCTGTGTTTGCACTATGTAAGATTGCCTATTGTGGTATATATGATTGGTTGTTCCTGTCAAGGATAAATAATTTAGAAAATAGACTTTAATAATCCAGCGTTATAGTAGCCATGGATTATTTGTTAATTTTGTTAGAAAATAGCATATAACATTGGATTTTTATGCATTATTGTATGGATCACTAGAAAAATATGGTTAAATAGGGTATCAACATATTCTAAAATTGAGCCACTCTTGTCAATTATCAACACCTAACTTAATGTAACTATTTTTAATTTTGGTGCAAGTGTAACTATTTTAATAATATTAAATATGTTAAAGATTATTCATAATTAGTGTGAATCCTAAATGATAGGAATTACAACATGTAGAGTGATTATAGTAACGTGGTTAAACTTTAAACCTTGAGAGTTGTCTGGCAATACTATGGTAGGTTAATTGTAAATTAATAATATTACGGATATTTGACTTAGCACTAATTTCATAGGATGTAATTATAAGCGGAATAAAAATATCATTATTATTTTGAGTAAATGTGAGTATTAATCTTGAGGCTATTTGAGACTACATGTTAATGTTACAAATTATCAATGAAATATTACATTGTCAATGATATATCATTATTGACATTTAGAGATTGAGTAATAACGTTAGTGTATTGTGTTAGTTGTAACCAAACATTGGGAGGAATCCATAAATTAAAGGTTACTGAAAAGTAATCATAGTAAACATGACATTAATGCCATTCTTTTGATCTAGTAGGGTTATCGTAGTAAATGTGAAAGGGTGTTTAGATGACCATGTTACAAGTTGGATAGTAATAATACGACTATTAATTCTATATTAAGCAGAAATGGTTGAAGATAACATCAATGTTGTTTGGTGAGAATATGTGTATTATTATAATCGACCTTACTAACATCTTTCGTGTTAGAATTATCTAGAATAGCCCTCTTCACAAAAAAAAAAAGAAAAGAAAAAAAAATTGTTGGGTTTTTCTAGTGTTAAATTATGGGCATGACACTCCTTCTGTAGAAAACTAGGACTATAATAGAGTACACCCAGGACAGGTTGGTAAGTGACAAAATCCTTCCTTCTTCTAGGGCTGTTGAACCATGGAAATGGTATGAGGCATTGCAGATTAGGTAGAAAGTATTGAAGAATATTTATAAACAAAGAAGGTAGATTGATGATACCCTTAGTGGTGTATATAATGGCTCCATTACCTTCTTTGAAGTTATGATAGGAAGAAGGAAGATAGCGCCCAAGTACTTGAGCCTAGAACAATTGAGGAAGTGGTGCATGATATTTATGCACCACTTGATGATGGTTTTGTTTCTGATCATCAATTGGATGATGCGGCCTCCTACCTTGCAGTTATTGAAAAATACCTAAAGTATAAGGTAGATTGGGATAAGTCGGTCAAACGTTCAAGAGAAGAGATTGCATCCATTGAAAATTGACTTAGGGTTTTGCCCCTGCCACCAGTAGCCAACTTGGATGGGGAATTCTTGAAAGTACATGAAGAGCCAGATCAAAATAGAGATAACAGGGAAGGGAGCTAATGATAGGCTATGGTGCGATTTGTGCTTCCCTATTATCTTCCTACACATTGGTCCTAACTGCATTGCGGATCCCAGGCTAACTTGGATGCAATGTGTATTTATTGCTTATTGGACCAACCGTGGGTTTCTCTTGACTGGGTTGTTGTGCCATTAATGCTGTAAGCTCTTGCTTGGCTAACAGGTTTTCTAAGGGGATTCTATATATTTGACATTCCGCCTCATTTATAAGGGTTAGAATTTGTAATTAGAAGGTAAAAGTAGAATAGAGCAGAGATAGTTAGAAGCAAGTTAAGTAGAGCTAGTTAGCAAGTAGTGGCTCTCAAGAAAATATTGTAATAGAAAGCTAGGATTGTTGCTATAGTGGATAATTTGAATGCAAATAATGACATTGTGATCTTTGGTGCCATACTTGTGTTCTTTTGTCTTGCATGGTTCTTGTTGTTCTATCTTTAAAATTGCTTGGAGGAAGTTAGCATTTAGATTAGATTTGATTCAATAATGTTTGTGGTTTAATACTTGAATGTTGCAGCAATCCTTCAGTCCATACTTTTCGCAACCAACTGATTGTTAGTTGCTTTGCAAAGTTAGCCTGGACTTCATATTCAGTGTGCTTGAGTTTGATTGTGAGGATTTGTTCATTTCAACTACAATAAGGTTGTTTGAATGAATGTTTATGATTTGAAACTCTTGACACCTTAGAATATTGCACTGTTCTCTATAAGATTGCAGATTTATTTGGGTCAAGTAGAGATCGGTTTTGAGGGATTGGTTCATTTCAAGTTTTGGTTACTTTCATTGTTAATCTTAGGAGTAATATTAGATTTAAAAAAATATTTGAAACCCTTATCCTTTTTCCATTTCTTTGATTATTGGGTTAAATATAGGATTAAAGTATCATCAGATTGTTAGATCTGATAAAATTGATTCAGTATTTTGCTCGTAGTAAGGTCCCATTGTGATTACCAGCATCTTCACATTTTATCACTAAGTTGTTTTATGCATTGTCAAGACCTGACATTAGAGACCTTGGGGTTATCTCTTGAGGCTTGCTAATAGATATTTACCTTTCAAGAGAGATAGGATATTACATTCTATCTAAGTTGTTGTGCAGAAAACACCATCAACAAGTATGAATTTGTGTCTAGCTAAGGATGAAGGATTAATATTTCCAATAAAGTCTAGTCCCCATTGTGAAAAGGGACGTATTTCCATCATCAGTTGTAACGATTTAGCATTGAATCTTCCTCTGTCTGATGTTGTCTAGCATACAACATTTAATATGTCAATTGGTATCTTTAAAAATTTTAGGCCAGTAATATTTTGATCTCAAAATAAGGTGGACATTAGCCAAGGGTACTCCATGAGTGGTTCTAAATCTATCATGTATTTCTTGCAACACTTTATCAACTTATGTTATATTTAATTAAATAAATTCCTTCATGATTTCTTTTAAATAGAGCTTGTCCTTTAATCATATAACTCTATGCTTTCATCTTGACGGCTCTTCTTTGATTCCTTTACATATGATCAGGGCAAGTATGACTAACCGGATAATCAAAAATGCCTAAATACCAATCATCTTGGTCTTTCTTATCTAACATGTATTGCTGACTCGTGATTTGAGGATCTATTTCTACAATGGATTTGACCAAGGCTTGTCCATGAACCAACCTCATAGGTATGATGTCTAAATCATATTCTTTTAATATAGTAACCCATTTAGCTCTATTTTCCTCGAGCTCACTTTTTTTTAACATCTTGATAGCTAAATCTGGAACAATAGCCTTAACCATACTCCTGAAGATATAATGTCTAAACTTACGCATGACTTTGACCAAAGAATTTTTTTTTTTTCAACATATGTATATCTTAAGTCTACTTCCTTCAATGGTGCATTCATAAAAACAATTGGTCTTTCTTCTTTATTTTTTCCATTTTATGTTAACACTATAGCACAAGTATGACCATAAGTGAATGAGTAAATATAAAAAGGTTTAATATAATTTGGGCTTACTAGTATTTGTGCTTCTATAATAGCAGTCTTTATTATGTCAAAGGTGATTTTAGCTCCATTCGTCCATTCTATTTTTGCATATTTCTTTAACATATCGTTAAGTGGTTTTACTATTTCAGTAAATCTTGTAATAAACTTCTGAACAAAGTTGATCTTACCGAAATATGACTTCAATTATTTTCTACTTCTTGGGGGTTGTAATTTGAGTAGTGCGTTCACTCTATCTGGATCAATTGAAATACCATATTCAGAAATGATATGTCCCAATAATTTTCCTTCAGTAACCCAGAAGATACAATTTTTAGGATTTAAGGAAACTCCATAAGTTTCACATTTTTGTAATATTGCTCTGAGATCTTTGACATGATCTCTTCTATCTTTAGAAAATACTGTAAGATCATCCATATAAATAATGATACATTTTCCTATCAATTCTCGAAAAGCATAGTCCATTGCTCTTTGGAATGTAGCTCCAACATTTATCAATCCAAATGGCATCCTTCTGTAAGAAAAAGTTCCCCACTTAATGGTGAAAGTGATTTTCATCTGATCTTCTCTCACTACCATTACTTGGTTATACCCCAAAAATCCATCCAAAAAGGACATCATTTGCAAACCATTAACTATTATTAAGACTTCTTTGAGTGATGGTAGTGGATAATTATCTTTCTCAGATGCTCTGTTAAGATTCCAAAAATCTACATGCAACTTGATATCTCCATTCTTTTTCCTAATAGGGACTAAATGTGCAACCTAGGTAGAATGTCTAATTGGAAAAATTATCTTGGCTGACAATATTTTTTGGACTTCCTTCTAAATTAAGGGTTCTAAAAGTGCATTTACAGGATGTTTTTGTTAGAAAATTTTTGCGTCAGGATTTAATGGTATAGTATGCATAATAATAGAAGTGTCATACACATTCAAATCTTTGTACATCCATGCGATGACCTTCCAATAATCTTTAAGCACCTGAGCAATGTTTCTCTTTTCTTGTTTTGGTACAAACCTTCCCTATAAGTATGTTCTTAGGGTCTTCATCAGTATTTAAATTGTATAATTCAAATAATCCTCCTTCGCTTTGGGGATTATCTTTTTGTCTGACTATCTGATCAATATCAAAGAATCCTTCTAACTCAATTATTCCTTTCAGAATATTATTATCTTTGACTTGAGTCAATACTTCATCTTGAATTTCTCCTTCAGGGTGATCTATTTCTTCAATAATTTGTGCTTCAAAAATACCAGAATTAGTAATAAATTCCAATATATGCATGTCATCTTCGAACACTTGTAAGTTAGTAACATTATCTAGAACTAAGGGTAACTATACCAACTCAAATATGAATCTTTTCAAATCTAATGTTTCTAGGGGTTCCAAAGTACTAGCAATAGTTGCTAGAACATCAACTCTCTAATTAAATCTCCTTGGGATATGAGCAATGTTAAATGCATCAAACTCTTTGATCAAATCCCATACTCTATGCTGGTAATTAGATAATCTTTTGTAGTGATAGATATATTGTTTTTAGACTTTTTTAACTACCAATTCTGAATCGTCAAACACTCTAAGGATTCAAAAAAAATTCTTGATTGCCAGGATCAAGCCTTGTATAAGAGCTTCATACTTTGCCACATTGTTAGTACATTGAAATTACAATCGATATGCAACAAGAAATGAATTACCTTGAGTGTTGATTAATTCCACTCTAATTCAAATTCCTGGTTTTGATTTTGATCCATCAAACTTAAGGATCCAAGTTTGATCATTTGTAATTAGCACTTTACCATTTTTCAATGTCGTTTCATGAATTCTTTCATTTTGTATACTTGGATCTTTACTCTTATATGTCTTTGATCCAATTCTCACGACACCATAACTTTGAAGACAAATTTGACTCTCAATCCTATGGATTATTTCTAGACACATCATACAACTGCTTTTAGAATATGCGGTATTGTGCAATAGTCACTAGTCCTACAATAACAAAAAAATTTGTGAAATTTTACTCTTATCATTCCATTGAGCTTTTGAAATAATGATATTTTGAAATTTATTATAAGGATGATTCTCTTCCTCAGAGGAGTCGCAATGTGATTCAATTAAAAAATTTGTTCCAGGAATCAACTCATTAGATTCATCAGCGTTGCAAGTGAAAACTTCTTCAATCTTAACTCCTGAATTGCACAATTTATAAACTCCTGGTTCTACATCAATATATAGAGCTTCATTTTTTTTATTATAATCTATGATCATGTATTTCATGCGAGGTTCTCTCTCAATTTTAATTTTATTAGGCACTCCTCTCCATGGAAACCCCATGTGTGAGAAATTAGTAGACATCTATCCATTTAAATTTTTAGAGCATTCCCCACTCAATACCATACCATAAGTATCTAGTATCTCTATGACTTGAATGTCAATGTAATATTGGATTCTGGGATCAGAAGCCAATTGCATGTGGATATTGGTGAATTCTACTACCACATTTACCTTTGTTTTATCAAGTTGAGTGACTTTCTTTAAAGAATTTGCAAGGGTTAAACCTAGTGTTTGACATATAGATAGTGGCATGACATTAGTAGAAGCTCCAGAGTCTACTAAGAAATTATAAAGGTTCTTACCAAATATTCTTATAGTGAGAAAAAATGATGAGAACTCCAATTTTCCTCTATAAAAGGCCACTTGTGTGTCAACTATGGGAATAATGTTCTTTTGTTTTGTTTTGGATTGACTATCTTTTGCTTGAACATATTTATAGTTTCTCTCTTTAGGAAAATCTTCCAACGTACTCAAAAAAGCTTCCTTAATCATAGGTGTTTTAAGCAATTATGACAAGGAAAGGCTAATTTTCACTTTCTTGATTTCTTCTGCTAAGTAATTAGTCAAATTATTCTGATCAGTAGGATCAATCTTTTCACCTTTTCAAACATTTAGTGAATTGTACTGAGAATTCATCTTAGGTAACCTAGGATTGTTGCTTGATTTATCATTAGGTGGAGTAGTGAAATTATTTAGTGGGATGGGCATTGTCAAAGTTCCATTGAATTTACCCCACTAGTAGGATTATTCCTCGTGTTATGATTGTGTCCCTTTTGATATTGTTGAAAAGCGTGTATTTCATCTATTTCTTCTAAAGGTTCATTTTCATCTTGATAAGGAAAAGTATATGTCTTGAAATTCATAGTTGACTCATCATCTTCGTACCTAGGAGTGTGATTTGTAATGATTGAAGGCATTTTGAAACACTCATAACTTTCTAAGAATAAAGCATAATCATATCCTATCAGAACTAATTTGATTCCTTTAGGGGGTTGAGAATCACAATGCTCATTATGATGAGTAGTAGCAAGGAAAATATCTAAAGCAATTTTGAATTGTGAACACTCCACTTGAGAGTGAGCATTTGTATTGTGAATTCTACACCAATTTTTCATAACAAGGTCGGCTAAATTCATTTTTGATGTCAACTTTTCATTGGTTGAATTAGGATCATCCAAAGGTGTTGATACTCCCTCATTATTAGGGTGTGTATTCCATGGTCTAAATGGCTTGGGAGCATTATACATCTGATTTTGAGAATTTAAACTATTGTTTTGAGAATAAAAATTTTGATTTCTTAATTGTTTAACCTCTGTAGTTAATCTTTTGAGTTGAGCTATGACTTCTTCCATGTCTTCTTTTTCCTCAACAATTTTAGCATTTTAATTTTCTTAAGTCTATGAGAAAAAATAATTTCCATTAGGTTGTAGCTTTGTAATAGTTGGACTATGGTGTGGGACTAAAGCTTGACTATTTCCTAGTTGAAAAAGCATTTTTTGGGGAAATGTCCCATTCTTTACCACTATAGGATAAGTGTTAGGAGTCATAGGATGAACCATAGGATCTCCATTCACGATCAAGGTAGGGTAAATATTTAATCTGTTTCTACCATTTGTGGATGATCCATTTCCAATATGTTTCATTTCTAAATTTACACTTATGGATTCAGCGTAGGCTTTTGGAAAATTAGTGGGAGCATTATCTCTTCACTTCACAAACATAGCAGTCCAAGGATCTACTATTGTATAATAAACTGTGATATCAAAAAAATTATCCACTACATAAGGTGCTTGTAGCCTAGAATAATCCTTTTGAAATCTATCGTTGAAAGTTGTTATAGGTTCTCCCTCAAACCTCTTTATTTGAGCGAATTGATGATATAGCAAAGCAAGATCTGTAGGTGTTCTAAACCTAGCTAAAAAAAAATGTCCATGTCTTGCCATGACCTAATGGAATTACGAGGCAAGTTGATATACCATTGATAAAATTCATCACTCAAAGTATATGGGAACAATCAACACATGTATTCATGTTGAATTCTTTCTTGAAATCATGTATCTTTGAATATATTGATGTTTTCTTTAGCATCTTTATGAAAATAGTACTTAGAACATAATTTGTCAAGGTTTTTTACTAAATCATTATATATGGAAAATTGAAACAGTGATTCTACATTAAAGAATGACATTACTACAAGATTTAATGGTGTAACAACTATTGGAATCCTTAGATTTATACTTGAATTTGCATACTTTTGAGGTCTTGACGATGTTCAACCACTAATCTCAACTAAGGTCACCCTAGATTCACTACACCAAGATCTAATAGTTATACGGAAATCTAGTTTAACCTAGCAAAAAATAGAAAAATAACAACAAATGCCTCCTTCTTGCACCAGTTCCTATTAACAATGATTTCACTTGCATCAAGCAGCTCGTATAGATTCTTCAAAAATAGAACTGGGAAAAGCCTACCTTTCTTGAAAGATATGAAACAAATGCAACCTAAGAGAAGATTTTTCATTCACAGAACAAAGATTGACTTCCATTTAGTCCTATGTCTTCATAAACTAGGTCATGATTACACTAGACATAGCTATCAGGTAATGATGTGACAATTTTGTTGTTAATTTTATAAGGGCATACATAAGATTTAAACATGTATATTTATTACAATATTTCTTTTAACATTCGAAATCAGTTCTCCAACATGATAAAGGTAAATTCAACATTCATAGGAACATCAAGTGTAACAATAGAGTTTTAAAAATATTTCCAACAAACTCCTTCCTATCACTTAAGTAGATTTAGTATTAAGCATTCAACAATTTCATGGAAAAATAAAGATTTTCAATACAACAATTTCCATCCATTTGTATATTCCTTTTATTTATTTTTAAATATTTTTTGAAATATAAGCATATAATCTAAAACAAAACATAAAATTCTAATCTAAAAAAAAATAAAAAATTCTCCCAGTTATTCTGCATGTATGCCCCAAAGAATCAATTGAAACAGAGCAAATTACTTTATACTTCACCAGATTGCTTCACAACTATGTATAAAATGATGCAAGCTTTTAAAGAGAGAGAGGGTTTCATTTATGGACACCGAATAGGTTCGTATGCACCCTTAAGTGACGAAGCATATAGTCTTGTTCAGTAGAACTTACAAAACTAGCTACAAAAGATACTTCGATGGGTAGCTATCCATAAAACTCTGATATCAATCAATGTCTACATGCATACAAAGTTTTATGCTGGAATGGTTTAGAAATCTGGAAAAAGAACAAAACTCAAGAAATTTTTTTCTCCTCCGACATCCACAAATTCAAAACTTAAAATGAATAAGTAAGAGGAGATAGCATTTTATAGAAGCAAGGCATCTTAAGGGTCCAACCTAAAATTATTTCAAAGAAACATAAACAAAAAATTAAAACATGTCATGTGGCCCATGCCAACTATCATCAAGAACTTTCGAGAACAAATCAAATCTTTGACTTTATCCATATCAACACTTTTCTCCATACTTCAACACAAACACTTTATCTTATTCAAGGCTACAAACATTTATTTAGTATACCAGGACAACAAACACCTACCGGTACCTGGACCAACCTGTAAAATTAACAACAAATAAATCCTATCACCTTTTTGGTATCTAATATCCGATATCTACTCATGGTTCTATTTCTAAATTTCTTCCTTCTTTCTTAGCTTGATTCTCCTAGAAATTTCCAAATATGTGATGTATGCGCTCTTTTGAAATTCTTCTTATTGATCTCTAGGTGAGTTTGAGCCTAGTATATTCATCTGTTACTTGAAGTAGGACCTCATTTTTTTGTGCCTTCTCTATTTCATATTTAACTATCAACATTCCTACACTATATTATTTCATCTATAACTTCTCTTTTCAACAATTGAATAGGATCTTTGTTTGTTCTATCTATCCAATCCTTTAAGTCTTTAGTTTCCTTCCCGTCCTATCCAAATGTTTGAGAATAAAATCTTTGTCATGACAATAATTTGATAAATTATTGATTTTCTCTTATCAATTTTCTACACTCAATGGTGACCCTTTGAAATCCCTTAAAACATTGTATTAACATGTCACCTTCCCATTTCAACTGCTTCTTCCACTTTCCGGGTGATGAAATTTCATATTCTATTATTACATTATTCTATATCAATTCTTGGACATCTGTTTGCATGATAATTTCCATGTTTCACTTTTTTCAATGACTTTCTCTTGGAGAAGTTTTCATTCATCTTCAAATATGTTCAATTTCTCAGAACAATAGTATGTTTCCTTGTACATTTTCACTAGATCTGCAATAAATTCATCTCCCTTCTTTATCCAATGTTCAATCCATTCTTTAAATATGTTCATTTTATGCAAAACTACAACAATAGCATGTACTTTCTCTTGTGACATTAATATAGGGTGTCGAGGCATTTCAACTTTCTTTGGGCTTGATAGAGTCAGTGATTTGATAAAATTTTCTAGTGTAGCAACCTGTTCTTTCAATTCTCTCTTCCTCTGCTTATACTTCTACACTCTGGCAACAACAACATTCAAATTCACTTTTATTTCTTCTAATTCTTGTTACAAATAAGAGTGTCCAAGTTTAATACTAGTGATTTTATATTCCTTAGGCGTTATGTCATGTCTATCTTTATCATTAGTTGGAGTATCTATTTGGATAGTTCTGTTACCATCTGTATTTCTCAGTATGACATGCTTTGCTTTTGCTCTACACCTAGGTTTAGGAGTATTCACTTCTTGTATGAAATTATTGAGCTTCAGAGGAAATATTTAAACTTCCATAGGAGAAGTCAATTCCCTTATTAACCAATCAATTTTATCATCATCTTGCTCTACCTCTGTCACTTTATCTTGTTTCTTCTTATTAGTGGACTCAAGAATTTCACTTCCATGACTTTCTATATTCTATGAAATGGGAACTTCTTTATTACTTTGTGGAATAGACTCAGGATTAATAGGATTGTGCATTGCTTCCTCTGTTTGGACACTTATATTCTCCTTTTCATCCATAATTTTTGGCTCTTCTTTCTGAATCTTTTGTCCTTCATCTGTAGTTACACCAGGATTATTTTCATTTCTAATTCCATCTCCTATTAATTGTGTAACATCTTCTTCATGAATTTCAGTTTCAATTTCAACATGGCCTTTATTTGATTCACCAAAGGCCTACGAAGGTTCATCAACATTTTGCACATTTTCAAAAGAAATTTGAGAAAAAGGAGTGTCCTCAACAACTCCCTGATCAATAGGATTTTATTGTTCATTTCCCCTTGTTTCCATTTCAAGTACACTAGGATTCCCTGCCTTAGAGGAAAGTTTCTCTCGAATAAGCTCTTCTTCTTCATTATTATGGGATTAGAGCTTGTATCATGTATTTCTTCTATCACTAAGTGTACTGTGCGTTTATCTTTGGATTTATTTTCTTTTATCTTCTCCCACGTAGCACTCCATCTATCTACTTGTTATTTAATTCTAGTCTCATCTTCTTCAAAAATCTCCTCTAAAACCATAGGAGTCTCGCCTATTTCTTGCTTCATACTGGTCATATTGATAGGAGGAGAAGTAAATAATGTTGTAGCTCTTTGAGATGTAGATCTAGTCTGTGTACCAACATTCTCTATAATTCCAATTCCTTCATCAATATTTATTCTAGTTCTTGGCTTGTTTGTAGAAGAAGATGCACCTCTAGGTATTGTTTTGGATTTGTCTTTACCAGTCTTTGCATCTTTATGCTTTTCTGAAAACTTTCTAGGAACTTCCTTTCTTATCATTTCAGGGGTTCTTTCTTCAATTCTAACACCTAGAGTAACCTTACTAGTCTTTCTTTTCTTTTTGACTGGATCTCTAATTTCAAAAGCAATTTCATCTCTTTACTTCCTTATTTTATCTTCTGAGTAAATAGGCTCAATTCCTCTTTCTCTTAAAATTTTACAAAAATCATCAATCTGATGTTGGGCATACCTTATGACTAGCCTAGTAAAACCATCAATTGAAGTCATGTCCTCATCATCAACACTAGGATCTGGGATGGGTTCATCATATATCCTATCATTATTATAAAACTGATTCAAAACTTGA